>PYAF01000602.1:4138880-4156459 GCA_007407185.1 Glycine tomentella
GTTTATTGTTAAAAAAAAATCAATTATCAACCACCGTAAAAGTTTTCATAATTAAATCATAAATATAGACAAGTTATTTTTTTATTAAAAAAATATTTTTATTCTTTTTTACTTAATAAACTTAAGTAAAGATAAAATGAAATAAAAAAAATATGATTTTGATCAAACTAACTTATAAGTTAGTAAAAAAATTACAAACTACCATAATAATACCTTACCAAAACAAACTCTACCAACTTGATTAATCAAGATTTATAGGTCATATTTAGTTTTTTAATTTCTTCCTTCACATATTTTTTTTTAACAATAAACAACTTGCTCAAATTATTTAAATTTCTTATCAATAGGCTGATCCCCTTCACATATGTTAAACCACTTTAAAAATACAATTTCCTCTGAAAAGCTTAAACAGTATGAGTTTAACATATCTTATTAAAAAACAAAACAAAGCTACTATTAATTATTTCTCAATAATATATCTATATATATAAAAATTAACATTGTAAATATTTTTCATATTGATATTCAATAAAAAAAAAACGTCATATGTAATCAGATTATTATTCTTATAATAATTACTTTAAAAATTATAAAAATAATTTCTAGTTCATTATTGATTATTTAATCAAGATTCTTACCATTTAAAACTTATTAAATATAACTACTCACTAATAAGTAATAAATGCTTAACTTCTTCTAAAAAAAATAAAATAAATACTACACGCTTAAGATTTTTGTTTTTTCAAACAGTAATACTAATAATTTAAGCTAGACACAACTATAAGATGTCAAATCTGTGCCTTCCTTTCTATCGTCTCTCTTTGCGAAGAAGAGAGTGAAAGAGAAAATCTGAGACTCTGATTTTGAGAGTCGAGTTGAGTGAGTGAGTGCCGCTTCTTCTTCTGAATCAAATCATTCATCACTCTCTCGTTCTGATTTTTCTGACACCAAAATGGTGAATCCTCGAATTCCACGTTCAAGGATCCCAACTTTCACACTTTTCACTTCTGCTATCTCCATCGTTCTCTGCATTTTCTTCGTTCTCTCTTTTCTCTTCACTGCCCATTCTTATTCCTCCCATCAACACCACAATGCGGTATGCTTATACTTTTACTTAATTTTCAACCTTTTTTTATGTTTTCTTTTCCCTTCTGTGGTTTTTCCCGGAGAACAAAAAAAACATTTTATTTTGCAATTTCTTGATTTCTGGCTTTTTGATTTATTGGGTTAGTTTAATTCGAAGAAAAATTTGGTGGGATGGGTTTAAATTTGGATCTTATGGTGTAGGTTCAAATCAGGTTGGATCTGATTCTCTCCTGATCCAGTGAGGGTTTCATTCGTGCTTATTTTCATGGCAATGTTACTAGAAATGAAAAAAGTTTGTGTTTTCTATTCTGGGAAAGTACAGAGATTTGATTAAGCTAGGTTATTAATCTGTTCTTGTGCTTTGGAACTAGGATTGATGTGTTTTAATATTCTTGGTACACAAACAGGGTATGATTTGTCTTGTAGTCTGGGAAAATTTCGATGAAAAATGTCACAACTAGAAAGGGAAAGTTTGTTATTTTCTTTCCTGAGAAAGGAACCATATTGCTGTTGTGTTTTTGAAATAGCCTTGATGTGAGCTAATTTTCATAGGAAACAAACAGGGTTTGTTTTGTGCTTGTGGTGTGGAAATTTTTCAATGGAAATGTTACTGCTAGAAAGTGGAAAAGTTTGTTATTTTCTTTAAATTGTTTTCATTTTCTGAAAAAAGAAAAAAGATTTGATGAAGTTAGGTTACTAATCTGTTGTTGTGGTGGCGAACTAGGGTTCTGACGGTGGTGTTGCACATGGATTTGAGTCGATAAGGAGATCCATCCTAGCTCTAAAAACAGATCCTCTCAAGCCTCGGTTGGATCAGATTCGTAAACAAGCTGATGATCATCGCTCTTTGGCTCTCGTGTATTCTTCCTATGCACGCAAGCTCAAGCTTGAGAGCTCAAAGCTTGTTAGGATTTTCGCAGAGCTATCACGCAACTTTTCGGATCTAATGAACAAGCCGCAGTACAGGACTCTTTTCAGCAATGATGCATCCCCTGTTGATGAATCAGCGCTTCGCCAATTGGAGAAGGAAGTGAAGGAGCGTATTAAGACCACCCGCCAGGTGATTGGTGATGCCAAGGAGTCCTTTGATAACCAGCTCAAGATTCAGAAGTTGAAGGATACAATCTTCGCTGTGAATGAGCAGTTAACCAAGGCGAAGAAGCAGGGTGCTTTCTCCAGTCTCATTGCTGCCAAGTCGATTCCAAAGAGCTTGCATTGTCTCTCAATGAGGTTGATGGAAGAGAGGATTGCCCATCCTGAGAAGTATTCAAGTGAGGGGAAGCCAACCCCTCCAGAAGTTGAAGATCCTAACCTGTACCACTATGCCTTGTTCTCTGATAATGTTGTTGCCGCATCTGTTGTGGTCAATTCAGCAACAAAGAATGCAAAGGAGCCGTGGAAGCATGTGTTTCATGTTGTGACCGATAAAATGAACCTTGGAGCAATGCAAGTGATGTTTAAGTTGAAGGATTATCATGGCGCACACATTGAGGTTAAGGCTGTGGAGGATTACAAGTTCCTGAATTCATCTTATGTGCCAGTCCTAAAACAATTGGAGTCTGCTAACCTTCAGAGATTTTACTTCGAGAACAAGCTTGAAAATGCTACAAAGGACACAAATAATATGAAGTTCAGGAACCCCAAATATTTGTCAATATTGAACCATTTGAGGTTCTACTTGCCAGAAATGTATCCAAAGCTGCATAAAATTTTGTTTTTGGATGATGACATAGTGGTTCAGAAGGACCTAACTGGGCTGTGGAAGATTGATATGGATGGCAAGGTGAATGGAGCTGTAGAAACATGTTTTGGGTCATTCCATAGATATGCACAGTACATGAATTTCTCGCACCCGTTGATTAAAGCAAAGTTTAATCCAAAGGCTTGTGCATGGGCTTATGGAATGAATTTCTTTGATTTGGATGCTTGGAGAAGGGAAAAATGCACAGAAGAATATCATTACTGGCAGAATCTGGTAAGATCTTAATCTTTATTCTCTTATTATTTCACCGCAACTTTTTATCCCTTCATTATTATACAACCCAAGGTTTTAGCTGTTATTAATCCCATTTAACAATGTTTTATGCCTGTTGATGTTATTAAATTCCATGTGATGCTGATCATTGCATCACTAGCATTGATGCTAGAGGCTGCATATTTAGAAACTAGATTAGAAACAATATAGCTCATATATGTTATGGTCTCATTCATCAATTCATTTCATATCCAATCATTTGAACTAGTCATGTTGAGACTATATCATATCATGTTTAACGCAACATGCTCATGCAACTGCAGAATGAGAACCGGACATTATGGAAATTAGGGACATTGCCACCGGGTCTAATCACATACTATGCAACAACAAAGCCACTGGATAAGTCATGGCATGTTCTGGGACTTGGCTATAACCCAAGCATCAGCATGGATGAGATTAACAATGCAGCAGTGGTGCACTTCAATGGCAACATGAAACCATGGCTTGACATTGCAATGACTCAGTTCAAGCCACTTTGGACAAAGTATGTTGACTATGAATTAGATTTCGTTCAGGCCTGCAATTTTGGTATCTAAATGGTCAAGTTTCTTGTCACTTGGTGATGCTGTGTTAGGTGCCACTGCAGTTTATTTGCTGTTTAGTTTTGATACATAATGCTCATACGTTTAACAGAGTTTCCTGCTGGTGCAAGAAAAAATCTTGCTTCTTTCAATTGTAAAATACTATAGTATAGTTATTCTCTCATGCCTCCCTCTTATTTATTCATAACGTTAAGGCAATAATGTTATTTTAAAGATGTGGTTTAATGCTGAACAATATCACTGAATTAAGTGCTGTACCTTTCACTTTGGCTTCAGCTGTTTATTTATGTTTCATTGAGAACTTTCACATCGTACATTGTTTGGTTGATAGATACGAACAACTGCTAAGGGGAAAAGAAAAAAAAAAAAAAAATCAATGCACATTTGGCCTTCCAATCCAACTGTTGCAAGGATTTTTTTTTTCTTCTAATAATTCTACTCAACGCTCGTTTATGCACCAGTTTATTGGGAGCATTTTAGAACATAATTGATCCCTAATTATTTTGAAGTTAGAAATTAATATTCTCACTTTCTGATGAAAAATACATATTTTAATGTATATGTATGATTTATATTAATTTAGATACACCATTTAATCATATTTAATGATTTGAAATTAATTTTATCAAATTTTAAATCACGCAAACACTCGGTTGTTTTTAAGCTTGCTCATCTGAATCGGGGGTATCGGCAGCAGAATGGGTGATTTAAACCCCTAAAATTGCTTGTCAATTCTTCATGATTGGTGTTTACCTGTAAAAGGGTGCTTGTAGTTTGCATAGAAATTTGAGTGGACGTAAAACTCTTTTTAAGCACGTCAATGTCATTTTCTAAATATAGGTATAATGTATAAATTACTTTTTAAAACGCACACATTTTATTGAACAAATTTATAAAAGTAAGATTAATTAAAATCAAGTTTGTACGAGTTTCAACATAATAAAGTGTAATGGTGCTTTTTATTTATTTATTATTATCACTCTAGTCCTTAAATTTAATTAAAGTCTTCATAAAATATTAAATTTACAAAACTTCACACAATTAAAAAAATTATTATATTTTATTTTAAAATATAATATATTATTTAAAACATAAGTAAATAGTTATTATTTAATAACATATCTATATTTTAATTATGTAAAATTTTACAAATATAATAATTGTTACAATATTACTTAATTCAGTATTTAAATTAAAATATTTACTGATGATAAAAATAATTAACTATATTATTTATTAAATTTAATATCCAATATCATTTAATATTTTGTGTATGTAGTTTCCATCTTTCATATAAAAAAAAAAAAATACTTTTCAATTTCAATCTTGGTCATATATTGAAGTAAAATAAAGCATTACGGTCGGGGATAACTCCACCATTCTCACTTTTCAACACCATTCAACTTAATTATCTATCCACTGTGATAGTGCCTTTATGATTTATCTTGATGTACTTACTATACCAAATTAAGTGGATCAGTGTTGTAGTACCAGACTCTGACATCTACTTTCAGAACTGGACGCATGTTCAACGAGGTTGTTGTTGATAATTTGATATACTTATATTCATCCCCCATTAGTCAATTACTGCACCAAAGAACACTTTTTATGCTTTAATTTGGTAACTTGTGTGCCAATATTTTACTATTGTGGTAACATATGTAAGTATATTTGCTTCTGCCAAAACAGTTAGACCAATTGAGAAGGATAGCAAAAGCCAAATACTACTTGATGTTGTTTTAACTCTAAATTAATTTTGAACTAAAAAAATCATCAACATAAAATCAAATATATAAAAACAGTTACTTAAAATCACATGAGCTAATATTTCAACGTGATACACTTTGTGATAATATATATATATATATATGACACTTTAATTTTAACTGAAAAATAATATCAGAAACACTTAAAAACAATGACAATTAAGTTTGTCCAAAAGAATAACAAAATAGTTAGTACAAAGGATGAGAAATTAGTATAGTAGCTGGCGCTGTGACCTTAGTGGTAAAGGAAGGTAGCGTGGTTCTGACAGTCAAATTGTTTTGAAATTTAGGAAGAGAAAGTTGTCAATTTCATCATTGGGAGACAGAATGGACGCGCATAAACTTGTCGTGTTTTTAATTAATAATTATAATGGTAAGAAATTTGAATATTCAATCCGGAAAATCTTTTTATGCGCGTAGAAGCTAAAACTTGTGCACAATAAATGCCTATCAAAGTCTTAGTTTATTGTCAAGTTGGAAAGCGAGACCTGAATTAAATATGTCGGTGATAGGATCCATATGGTGTCAAGCTTGTCGTTTGTAATTTTGTTTATGACAGCAAATCTGAAACCGAATCAAAGTTTGGTTAAATATTAACAATTGAAGAGGATTTGAGCCTAAAATTATCCACTATGCAGGACCTTCAAGTCAATCACAATTTTTTTTCTTTAATTTGAGAGAAAATAATGTTTCTTTTAACAGTGGCACTACTTAACCAAATCCAACTATTAGTCTATTACGTACATATTCAATCTTGTCAGCTGAAAAGTTGAACTTAGTTTTGTGCGCTATTAACAAATTATACGTTCAGATAGAGTGAACAAGTTTGCTATTTTCTATAGATTGGTGAACGAGTTCGGCACTTTCCATCAAAGTGGTAGTTGTCACTTACATTCAGACAAATTAATTTAGGCATAAAAACACGTCTAAATCATGAAGTGTTATATGATACAGCCTTCTAAACACTTATAAAAGTGGAAGTGGTCACTTACATTCAGACCAATTTAGGCAACAAAACACATCTAAATCATGAAGTATTATATGATACAGCCTTCTAAGAGTTTGTGTTGGTTCATTCGCAAATATGTTTCTTATTTTCTTCCTCAAGGTTTCAGGTACAAAGACATAAAACAATTACCAATTTATTTATTTTATCATGTTAAATGGATCGTGGTCAGAAATTAGATATTCATTTGGAATTTTAAGCTCTTTATACACCAATTTACTATGGACACTGAAAGCAAACTTAAAACATATAGCCACAATTACTATGGAAGTAGATGAATCTCAGATTATCTTAACGAGTTTACTGTTGGAAATGTAACAAGTTCGTCTGTGATTTACCTTTAGCTTGTAAATTAAGCTTTTGATTCTTGAAATCAAATAATTTTTAAATCTTCCACTAACAAAAATTAATAACTTACATGGCCGATAAAAATATAAAAAAAAAAGGTGAATATTTTATCCTTATCAACTTAGAATGGTGTATCGTATTTATAGGCTCAAGTGCTCAGACATTTCTTATCTGCGGAGTTATCTAGTTGTTACCCTTTGATTAATATAAGTTTTTAGATCTATGTTCATCTTTTTGCTCCCATATTGTGGGACATAAGCTCCACTTCTTAAGAACTTTAAAGGTCATGTGTTGTCAACTTGTCGAGGCAGAAGAACTAGATGTGTTAGGGTACAAAAGAGTGCATACACTTTAACCCAAATCGTGTAATCATACATTTAACGTAGCTTCATCACGGATCCTTAAACGACAATCTCCTCTCCAAAAACAATCACAGTTGCTTCATCACGGAGGCGCCTCTCACAAGCAAATGCAAACAGACACCCCACAAGTCCACGTCATATCCACGACCATACGTCACATGTGCTTCAATCCTCGATCGGTGTGCATCATCGTATCAACGTTGTCCATCGTCGTCGAGCACGTACGACCCCATTACGAAAGGTTCCTCTTCCAACAATTCTCAATCGAAAGAAAATAATAACATGACATTCACAAACACATTTCCCATAGCGAACCCACTTGGTGACTCCATAATTTAATCCTCTTCAACCATAAAAACACCCAAAACAATTCATGAGGCACGAAAATCAAATGACTTCTGATGGCAGTGCATGAAACTCCCCATAACTCTTGTAGAATGAGAGAATGAGGTAAAAATCACAAAAAAAAAAAATGTAACCAACTTGAATCCACCCCTAGCCTTGAAAAAAAAAAAAAAAAACAGTCCTTCCCTTAGCTCTAGGGCCGACGCATCATTAGTGGGGTAGGGGTCCTATTTTTGTGCTTATATAGGGCCCCCAATCCCTAGGGGCCATTGTGTAATTTTAAAAAAAGTTATTTAACATTTACATTTTGACTTCAAACTTTTATTTGAGTAAAAGTGTAAATATTAAATTTTTAAGTGCTAAATCAAATTAATCTCATTAAATTAGCCTTAAATTAATTTTCTCATAGGACAAAAAAGCATGTAAAACATTTTGTTATGCTTTTAATCCCTATATTCACATAAGTCAATCTGTCAATGTTTGCATGGTCCCATTTTGCTTAGACATTCCTTTACATGATCATGTCGGAATCTTCTTTAGTTCTTGTTTGAACTTAACCCATCTATATTGAATTAAGTTGGCACTCCAAGGAGACCTCATCACAAGTGTGCCTTCAGAGCACATCAACCAAAAGGAAGAGGAAAGAATATATATATATATATATATATATATATATATCATTAAAAAAGGATATATAAATTTTACTTTTCTTTTTCACATAAAATCAGTGATAAATTTATGTGGGTAAATGTTTTATATGTCATAAATGCTTTTGCTGTTGAACTTTGAACTTCTTAAATTAAGAAAATTCATGCAGAGCATCATCACAAGTGTGCCTTCAGAGCACATCAACCAAAAGGAAGAGGAAAGAATATATATATATATATATATATATATATATATATATATATATATATATCATTAAAAAAGGATATATAAATTTTACTTTTCTTTTTCACATAAAATCAGTGATAAATTTATGTGGGTAAATGTTTTATATGTCATAAATGCTTTTGCTGTTGAACTTTGAACTTCTTAAATTAAGAAAATTCATGCAGAGCAAAAACCAAATGGACAGGGAACAGTTTCTGACGCACAACCACTGCAAATCAGATTGGAACAACACTTCAAAATAAAAGTCTTAAATGAGAAATTTCGAAAAGATAAAAAGAACGAGGGAATCAATATAGCTTAGTGCTTACAATGTAGAATTCGAGAAAAGAAAGGAGAAGAAAAGATGCAGTACAAAAATGTGTTGATTAGTCCACAACCACATATTGTGTGTGACCAAGTTTTATTTTCTTGTGTTTGATTTTCATTTTCGGTTATATATTAGCAAAAATAATGTTACAAAAATGGATGCCCAGAGACAATATTTGACTGAGAAGAAACTAGAGAAGTTACCTAGACAATGAGAGATTGGATATCTTTGTTTACTTGATCAAGGAAATCACAGTTGTCTTGCTCATGGATCTAGCAGAAACAAGATCAACCAAAACAATTTTAGAAACAAGAAAAGATGCCAACAAGTCAAAAGCAAAAAGCAATATACATATTCAGAATACCGTACCGATCTGAGTAGAAAGAAACTACAACAGATGTATATTTTCTTCTTCCAAGTACATGTTTTGACAGGAGAGTTTGTAAGTGTGCTCAGTGGTTGTGGTCATGACCACTGAAGAAACTGAGGAAAAAGCAAAGAGGATAAGAAGTGAATCTACCTTTGTCTACTTTTTCTAGTGTTTGAGCAAAAGGCCACAACTATTTACTTATAAATTCCAGCCCTCACCACTGCTTCACGACAGAATCCAACCCTGTCATAAAATAATTTTGTAAACACAATTTTAATAGACCATTGGATACAATACAACTGAACACGTATGGTGGTGCATTTATTTGGGATGCTGTGTTTGGTCTCTTCAGATTTTTAATGGCTCTTCTTTCACCTCATTCCCTTTTAAGATCAATTAATAACTAGCCAACTTTTGCAATGAACTAATGAAGCAATAACAAAATAATAATTCGAAGAGACCAATAAAGATAAGTTGACTTCTTGATTCTGGAATATTACAAGAGGGGAAAAGAAACACACACTCTTATTCCTGACCGCTTCATCTATTGATAAGAAATTCATAAAGACAGTGTAGTCATTTAAGTCCCTTAATTTGTTGGAAAGGGGTGTAAGACAGCATGATACTTGTTATTAGGCAACTAACAAGATACTTATTGTTGTTGTTGGTTTATCTACTTCTCACTGATAATTTGTGTTTACTAGGCACTCTCTCATTATCTCAAAATATCATTTTCCTTCACGGGATGCTACTCCTCCAACAGTAAGTAATTTTCAATAGGTACTAGAAGGTTGGATTTATTATTTTCTAACTTCTTTACTAGCTTACCAATATAAAGTTGATAATAAACTGCTCTCCTTAGGTAAAAGTCCTTTTGTGAAGGTTCTTGTGACAGATGATAATGGTGTTGTGAATAGTTAGGCAATTTAAATGAAAAAAAAAAGGTAAATTTATTGTTTAAGTCTAATCTTAACCGAGGGTAGTGACTGAGAAGTGAGGTGGTTTTTCTTTTTAAGAGATTGAGAATCTTCTGGCACATTGTAATCTGCATCAATAGAAGCTTCTTCATTTGTCTCTGATGCCTGATTTTAGACATAAAATGCATAAATAGGGAACTATTACAGTAGATGAACAAATAAACCACATAATGAAGGCTCATGTCTTATTTTTTAATGAATGTTTCAGCCAAAAAAATAAAATCAATTCCATCAAGCTCGTCTGCTATATTTGTTGTTTTGTGAAGTGCAATAGTGAGATCTGCAATTGGTGTACCTGTCTGTTTAATCAATTTAATTTTTTTTGTAAATGCTTAACCATGGTCTTGTTTCTTCACCAAAAAAAAAAACAATGGTCTTGTTTATTTATCCCCAAATAGCTCCACATGACAAATATGACTTTGCTCCATCTCTGTTTTGAAACGTGATTGGTTGTTATAATTTTCTATGTTCTCTCTCTCTAGTTATTAAGATTAAGGCATGGGCTGATTGGTTTATTTCATTTTCGTCAAAAAAATTATACAAAATATTTGTAACGTGAAGCAGTCCTCTTATTTACGAGCCTGCTCGGCTTATGTTGGTTATTAAAGTTAAGCAACTTGAGAATACCCTAGAGCAAATGAGTTAGAGTTCTCAGTTCTAATAGAAGTGAAGAACCTTGCTTGTATAAGCAACTATAAGTAAGGTTTCTTAAACCATTAAAAAAACAATTTTCCAAGGGACGTGGAAGTGTGTTGCATTTTTTGTCGGATTGAGTCTGTTCTGATTATTGTCTTAGTGTTTAAGTGTGTTAGAATTAAAAAAACAAACAAACAAACAAAAAATTATTTAAATTAATTGATTTAATTCTGCTTAATTTTAAAATATTTTATCAACAAATCTCAATTGAAGAAGAATCAGAATCTCAATTCACCATAGATAGGCACTGCACCGTCAAGTCTACTTTCCATTCGATTTTCCTTTTCAAGTGTTAGAGCAAAAGGTTAAAGTTTTCACAACTGTGGGACTTATAAATGCCCTCCCCAGTCACCACCTACTGCTTCATAGACACAACTCAAGCATTTGTTAATTTTCTTGTATTTCATTTGTGTATTTTAATTTTCCAAAAATTAAGTTTCAGCTTGATTAAAATTATAATTATAATTTTTTTTGACGAATTCCATACATATTACTACGTGTATGTAAATTTAAAAATAAAAAATAAATAAAGTACAAAACAACATACTCTAAAAGTGCAAATTTTGTTTACCTCCTTTTCAGATAATTTGCGTGAGGGTATCTTTTTCTTTTTTTTAATTAAGAGAGAATCACATGTTCCTTCTCTAATGTACTGCCTCTGCCCTCTGCAGCTACTGAGACATGCTTTTGTGTTAAAATTGGTCAATGGTCTCTTCAACTTTCTATTTTCATGTTTTATAGTACCTGTGTGTTGGGGTGGCAATTCTTGCACGCCATTCCTTTATCGTGCCTCTCTCTCATACCACAGTAGTACACTCTACAGTCCCAAAAGTTGCCTTAGCTTTGGAAAAAGCGTCGTAGCGTGCTAGCATGGTTATAAGGCTAGACTGCCCTTTCTTTTTACTCATTTTTTGTTTGTTTTAGTATTCAATAGGTAAATTAAACAAGTTTAAGATAAAAGATTCGTTTTAAATGCATAACTTTTGCACTCTTTTATTCATTTTTTATTTTTCCCTTCTTTGGCAATAATTTTTACTTTACATCGGTTATTCCCTTCGTTTTTTTACAGAACGGTTATTCCCATCTAATATAACGAAGCAATAATTTTACCCATACACAAAAAAAAATAGGGTTGAATTAAAAAAGAAAACCCTCTAGGTAGAATTTTAAGTATCTACAAAAGGTGCAAAGTTTTTTTATTTAAAAGAGAAAGTAATACTGTATTATAGTTTACAAAAACTCCGCTGTAATTTCTAATTCTACCCGTTAATTGAATTTTCCTTGACTTCCGAACAACCAATGGCAATGCATATCATAGCCAAAAAAAAAACCCCCCACCATATCCAGTGCGCATCCGACAAGACCATATTGAACAAACACCTTTTACTTGTATTATTAACTACACACAATTTTTATAATGTTACCAAGCCATACCCCAATTAAAAAACACGGCCAGTAATAAAAACCAGATTTAACACTAACTCTAGATTTTACAAAATCATTTCCGCAAATTCATTCTCATGTTCGCAACTATCAACTAGTCAAAGTACCCAAAAATAAATGAGGTATCCCCAAATATATATATTTATATTCATAAAAAAAAAAAAAAAAGTGGGGAAGCACAAAAACTACCACTAAGACATTATAATGAACAGAAACTGTAAAACTACCTTTACCATGACCACCAATATCAAAAAATGATTTTTTAAAAAAAGACCTTATGAAACTTAGAGTAGCTCTTCCAAAAAAAGGTTCGCCCCTTAATTCTCCAACTGCTTGATTCACAGCAAATTGAAATACACTTTCAATCAGAGTCAGCCAGACTCCATAAGCTAGTTCCTCAAGCAGAGGCAGGAACTCAAACACCAGCAGTTTTGACAGATGGATTAACAACCGACCCACCTGCTCGATTCATGCGGCCACCGCCGGTACCCATATGATCATTTCTCTGATACCCATCACCTCCACGGCTTGAAAACCCTCCCCGATTGCCATTCCTATAACCATATTCTCCCCTGCCATTAAAGTCACCACCACGGCCATAGCTTCGGCCATTTCCATAATTTCCACGCCCTCTTGCACCTTCAACCCTGAAGCTAGGAGCCCTGCCAGATGAGAAACGTCCTCTACCTGTAAAGAGAAAGCAAAAAAACTGACTTCTAAATGCAAAATAATTAAAAACAAGTACAAAAAGAATGAAATTCTTCAAAAGAAAATATAGAAGAAGCTGGTATTAAAAAAATTGTTGCATCCTACTAACTTGTATGCTTTCTCCCTAGCTGGGATCTTAGCACTATACAACACAAAAAACAGGAAAATTTGTATCCTGTCCCCTAATAAGCCAGATATTGTGTGAACCTTTCTTGCTAAAAAGAATATACCCATGAATTGATAAACTAAGAATCAGAAATAACAAAATAACACATTTGAATTTGAATAACCAAATATCTTCCTCAAGCAGGCAAGAGTTTGATTCACAGCAAATTGAAAATGCAAACAAACTTGAAAACCCTATAATTATAACTCATGATAGACACAAATTTCATTGAACTTAATGCTTCAATTCAATCGCATGCATCATTTAATGCTTCAATTCAATCGCATGCATCATTTTCAAATGGATGTCAATATGTGCATAAGCAATCTATCTACAATTCACCAAAAAAAAAAAAAAAAAAAAAAGAAGCAATCTATCTACAAATCATTGCAAGTAAATACAGATGAGTATATGCAAAAGCAGAGTGCCTCAGTACATGGGCCCGACAAATTTCAGGGTTATCATATACACAAACTGCAAATTGGCCACTAAATGTGAATCAGACCAAGATTCAACATCAAAAAAACACTTGCCTCGATTAGTTGATCTCTTTTCCTCTGCAACAACGAGACGGCCATTAATCAAAATTGGAGAAGCCTGAAATTTCAATGCAAATGCAGATTAAGAAAAAAGTGCAAATATAGAGCAGTTAACCAAGACAAAAATCATGAGCTTGCATTCAGAACATTCCTTAACCCAGAACAAGATAATAATAAAAGGACAATCAGTCACAAGATAGTAATAAACATTATAAAATTTAGAACACAAAAACTGAAGCACATCTCAATTAAAGTGCCAAACACATTGCCAGAAAACCAACATATGCCTATGTACTTATGCAGAGTAAACTTGAATGATAAATTTGTTAATATCAATTTGAAATCATGCAATTTGATATATCAAGGGAACTGAATATGATTCCATGGTTGGCTATTGATCCATTGAAGAATTTGATGATTTAAATTTTGAATCCGAAAAATTCTCTCTGTATATTAGACCAAGATTAACTAAGCATATTAAGATAGCTTATGTAATATTAAGGTACATTTAATAAATACCTCAAGTGCACTTTGCGCAGCAGTTGCAACTTCAAACTCCACAAAGCCATAGGAAAATCCCTGTTCAAACCATTAATGTGCAAAAACATATTAGCTAGCAGTTTAAAAAAATTATTAAAAAAATTAACAACAAAATACCTTTTGGCTCCTAACTTGGATACCACCACTCTTAATAGGTCCAAACTTCTTAAACTCGTTCTCCAAGACTGCAGGCGTAGCAGTTGGTGGCAGACCTTTCACATAAATAGAATAGCCCTCAGCTGTCCAAAAGCAATTAAACATGTTAATGCATCTCACTAAGTTAAACACAATGAAACTTGAGCCATTAAATTAAGTAACTGACAAGGGGCACCACACCTTCCGCTTCTTGAATGTTTCCAACTTCATTAGTACTTATATTAGAACCATTTGTCTCTGATATGCTAGATGGTGGAGGTGCAGCAATACCCTGCTGTTCTTCGCTCTTGTGGGAAGATTTCACTGGAACAGGTGTCACAGTGGAAGATGGCATGGCACCCTCTTTCATGACCTTCACCTAAAAAAGACCAACAATTAGAAAGGACAGGAAAATAAAAGTATTATTCTGGTCAATTTTCAGCATTTCACTCTATATTATAGAATCAAAGATTATAAGAAGAAGTATGTGCAATTGCAACTAAGTACATGCTAGATATGACCAAAAAGGAAGAGGGTATTTTAGAATGAAGACTAACAATGTAAGCATAAGACTTCTTTGGAACTTCTTCAATTTGAGATGCCAATCCAGCTACCATCTGAGAATCATCAGGAATTTCATCAAGAACCTCAGGTACAGGTGCTTCCTCTTCTTCAATTGCAGCTTGACCATTTTCTGGATTGTAGACTACTTCTCCATCACCATCCTCAGCTGTCACAGATATTTGCTCGGAAACTTGTGTCTCCGGTACAGAAGGATTGGCAACTGAAAGGTTGGGAACGGGTGATCTCAAGAGGACAAACAAAAGGAACTAAAAAAATAATACAATCACAAATTATGCAACTACCAGTGTCAGGAGGGGTAGGAGATCCAATATCATGAGCAGACCCTTGGATTCCATTTTCATCAACATATCTAAAAACATCATTCAAAACAAAGTAGCCTTTCTCTTGAGGAGCAAGGAAAAAACATTGAGTAAATTTCTGCTTAATGTCATCCTTTCCTATCATAAACCCAGTGACCAAGACAATGACTCCCCCACCATAAGATTCTTGTGCATCCACTGATACAATCTCTGCACTGAGTTCACCATAACCCAATGATAGTATCTTCTTGTTAATATCCTGCCCAATAAAAATTAAAAAGAATGCACTAAAATTAGAAGACTAGTATTAACAGCATTTTATTGTGAAAAAAACCTTCATATTTAATGCAGTTGGACATCATAAATCTGATAATGGAAATGGACGAAAATAAAGTAATTACATGAAGAGGCATCAGCAATTAATCATATCTGGTCAGTTACTGGTCTAATACTCTAATCTTAAAACATCTTTTCTAAATGCACATAGTGCAAGTTTGGAGGTTTGAAGGAAAAAATAAATTATGACGAGACATTGGGGGAGTGGAGATAGGGCTAGGACTGGGAATGTTACACTTACATGCATAATACCAATACACCAAATGTCAAAAATGAAAAAGAATCTATAAAATGTATCACAGATATGAATACAGATACAGAAACATGAAGCAAGTTGGGTGCACACTACAAGGCATATACAGGGGTAAGGAGACAGAAATAAAGAGGGTTAGAGAAAACTCACAAGCATTGTGGTTGTAATACCCATTATGCCATTCTGCTCAGGACGGCCAAGCTTACTGACATCTTGGTAAAACCTATGCACCAGCTCAGGGCTTTCATGCAACATATGGTAGTATTGATCAACAAAAGCATTGCCAACCTATACATTGTAGGTATATTCAAAACCGGTCAGTTGTGTGAACATTAACACTAACAGGGACCACGTATCAAAATAAAATGTAGATATACTCATATACATACAATATCAGCTGCAGGAGTTTTGGGAGGGACTTGCTGCTCTGAAGTTGCCATTATAATTGTTTCCAAAAGCTAGTCTAACAGCCAATTAAAATCACCAACTTATTATGATATAATCAACAAAATTAACTTAAACATGTCAAGACAACCTTTGAATTAGGGGAAAAAGAACTTGAAAACCTAAGCCTCCATTTTTTTCTAATAGCAATCAAAAACTAAGGCACAACCTAGATGGTAAATTTTTTTCTCCAACAAAACATTTCAATAGAAGCAATTAATCAAACAAAGTGAAAAATAATACATTTATTTGTTAGTTCCCTCGCATTCCTTACTCTTTTACAAAATGAGTGCAACTTCACTCAAAGTATATATCAATAACCACGCAAATAACAATAAATAATGTGAAACTCTTCAGCATGATAGTATCATTTTTTTAGCCAGTGAACGAAACGATTAAACTTCTCCAAAAACGAAAAAAAAATCCGTTGTAAGAAATAAAAAACGAAAAACAAAAGGTTCTATATTCACTGTGGATCCATGAACCAGTATGGTAAGCGACTTTCGGCGCAGAATTTTCACATTCAAAACCAACATTTTAGGAAAAACCTAAATATCTACGGTAAAGTTCACCGCGAAAACTATTTGAAATATTTTAAAAACGAAAACGAAAACGAAAAAAAAAGTGAATGAAAAAACGAAGCGAACGGTGCGAGAGGGTTTTGGTCCTACCTGGATCGGAAGAAGCGAGGGTGGTGGTTGTGACGGTGCGTGTTGTTGTTTGATCCTCTCAGCTCCCTCTGCGGTAGGGGTTTGCTAGGGTTTGGGGTGCGGATCGTGCAGAGAGGAGTGAGAGAGAAACACTCCAACCGTTGGATTTAGAGAGAGAACGCAAAAGCCACACGCTCTCACAATTCCCTTCCAATACCTTTGTTTTCTACAATATATAAAAAGGGCGCAGATTCCTGTGTGACGTGAGACCCACTGAACTCAATGAAGTCTCTAGAAATTATTAATGTTTTTAATTTCAATTTTTATTAACGGCCAAAAAAGGTAGTATTTTAATAAATATTTTTTGATTATATAAATGACATTACAATTAAAATTTTGTAATAAATAAATAACTTTGAATATATGAATTTTTTTAAGTTTATATTGAAAAATAAAATGTGATATAAGATATTTTTTCTCTTAGTAAAGAGGGATGAATTTACATAAAAAATAATTGTAGAGTTATTCATTTATTTTTATCTTTATTGTTTAATTTTTTTATAATCTAATGAATAAGTTTAATGATTTGTTATAATCATTAAATTTTAAAAAAATAAATAATAAAATTGAAGAAAATTATTTTTTCTGTAAGTTGATGATTAATAATCTTTAATTGTTTATAATTTTTTTATCATTTAGCTAGAGAAATACAAGAGGATAAACTAAAATTTGTAAGTAGTTAAG
>PYAF01000602.1:4163289-4188491 GCA_007407185.1 Glycine tomentella
ACATGTCTCAAATTTCACAAAAATCTGAAATCATTTGAAACCTAATTGATATATATAAACATTAACGGTATATGTACTTCTAAAATATGTAAAAATTAGACTATTTTGATTACATTCCAAATGATTTCGGATTTTTGTGAAATTTGAGACATTTGATCTACATGATATAAGCTTTCAATCTAACGGTGGATTTTGTAAAATACTTATCCAGTAAAAAGTTATTGAATGGTGTAAAACTATAAAGTTTTACACCGGTGTAAAATGATCCCCACTCTATATATATATAATTACTTATTTTATTTCTATTTTTTTTTTAAATAAGCTTAGGCAAACCAGTCCAATATTTATATGTAGTAAGTCTTACAATAATAAAATATTTATATATTTTTCTAGTATAATATAATATACTTGTATATTAACAAGAAAAAGAAGGTTATATTCCTATAAAGATAATAATGGTTATTGTTTCATATATCTCTATAGTATTAGCAGTTATGCATCCACATAAAGCTACGATAGATCTCTTACTCAATTGCTGCTTTGGTGTAGTTTAAATGTGTGGCTAAATATTTGATTCGGTGTGTGTCTTTCAATGGATTTGTGATGTTGAATGAAGCAATACCTATAAGAAGGAAGGTTCCAACAAAGGTAGAATAATCTTTTTTTTTTTTTGTAGAAATTAAAGATATAACTATATTAGTTATAAATGTGAAAACTAGTGAAGGATCGATTTGCGAACCATTCTCGGTGATATAGATGTTGGGATTTTGGTACTTTTTCTTAATGTGTTGTAAGACGTCATATAATCCTTTAGGATAGACAAAATTGCCACCATATTTATCCTACAAAATATTAACATTGAAAAAAAAATGTAAAAAATACTTATACAAATAACTTACAACATTCTTTTAATGATTGTCTCACCAAGTAACCAAGGGTTTTTCCTTCTGCATTAAAATCTATAATAATGAAGAAAAAAAAAGGAGCAAAAGTTAGTGATATGATAGATCATTATATCTTCTTATCCAATTAGTAAAATGTAGTTTAAAGAAAATCTTACCCACTGATATTCCTAAGGCATCATAATTGTCTGATAAAATCATATTTGTTTTGTTTGTTTCATGTTTAGCAAAATGAGAAGTATAATAATTGATCCCAATGAAGTCTGTGCTTCCTGCAACAAAATTTTTCTCCTCTTCTGTGAAATTGGGTAGCCTATTCCCTACTAACTCTCTCATGATTTTTGGATAATCGCCATAGACCACTGGATCTAAAATCCTATTTGTTGAAACGAACCAATAAGTTCAAATAAATTTAGTTTTATAAATTATCAGTTAAAACAAATAGAACTAAGACACTAAACAAGGAAAACACAAAAGGAGGTATTATATGAAGGCTGAAGGCTTAATTAATTGAACTAACCATCCCATAAAGAAATCCATAAGTCTTTTAGCAGCAGCCACATCTTCTGATTTTGAACTGTAAGGTTCAAAACTTTGAGATCCAAGAACAAGTCCAATTTGCCCTCCTTGGGTTGCCTTCATCAAAGTAGCAAATTGTTAGTAAAAAAAGTAACACTGTGCTTCAAAATTTATGCATATAACTTAATCTAGTTTTTATAGTTGTTAATGCCATTTTTTATAACCTTTACATATATGACGATTAATTTTTATGACCTTAATATGTTTTTACTTCCTGTAATATACTACTTTTTTTCTTAAAAGTATGTTTTTTTTTTAAATAGTGCTGGTAAAATTCTTCTTTTTGTTTTGGTCATTATTATTTTATTTTGGTCCTTATAATATATATTTTTAGTCCATAGAAGATTTTATTCATTTTGAATAATTAATTCCTTTGAAAAATATTTGACAGTGACTAAAAGTAAATGATCCATATATTATACGGACAAAACCAAAAAAAGAATATATGACAAGTATTAAAATAAAATAACAAGGACATAAAAAAAATTTAACAAGAACCATTTAAAAAGTATATATAAGACCAAAATCAAAAGACAAATATTACATGAATCAAAAATATATTCAACCGTTTTATTAATACTAGAAGATATTGATTTGACATCACCTATGAAAATGGTTAAAGTATTTATAATGCATCGACATAATATTGAATGTTGACATAACAAAAGACTTTTAAAATTAAACTATACACATATTTGGAACCAGTGTAGCAGACAAAACTAGCTAATTAAAAAAGATACCATACATGGAATTTTTCTCTGTATAGTTTCACTGCTGCAGCATGGCAAAGGATGTAATTATGAACTACAATATATGCTTGTTTGCATAGCTTGGTAGTTTGGCATGGTTCAGGATCATCATTATCATAGGCGTGCATGTAAGTAAATAAGCCTACAATTTGTGGCTCATTAATTGTAGTCCAATGCTTGACTCGATCTCCATATGTTTTAAAAAGGAGTTCGCAATAATCCTTGTAATAATTGCTGAAAAATCATTTTTTTAATAATCATTTGGTGTGGACTAATTCCAAGTTAAATCAATTCCATGAAAACAAATTTTCTACAAGAGATTGTGTAGAAAGTTACTTACACAATGGAGCTATTCAAGAAGCCGCCAGTGTTTTTGTGAATAGCAAGAGGATAGTCAAAGTGTAAGATTGTCACGAAAGGTGTAATGCCTACATGTAAATATATAATGATAAGCAAATTAAAAACAAAAAAATTATGTAATTTTAACAAAGCTTTTTCTATGTCTAATCATTTTTAAAAAAATATTCATTATATCGTACCATTTGCAAGTAATTCATCGATCAAAAGGTTGTAAAAGTCAACACCCTCTTGATTTATACCTCCTTTTATGGTTCCATCTATATTTTGTAGTTTGAAAAAGAAGAGAAAGATAAGTAAGTATTATTACCATCATCACTATCTTTTTATGTACTATTCATATATATATATATATATATATATATATAGAGAGACCTTGGCCACAGTGCCACGAAAAAAAAAATAATTACCTAAATACCACGTTAGCCAACTTATATACCAGAATGCCACGCGACATAATTCGTTACATGTACTAGCGAATTATGTAGGCTGATGTGGCGCAATTTTATTGGTCACATAATAACGGTATACTGACATGGAGAGAGAAAACGTAATTCGCTGGAAGGAGTAGCGAAATACGTGCAATAAATGCGGAGAGAGAATATTTCGCTAGAGAGAGTAGCGAAATACGTACAATTAATAACTGACTCTCTCCACTTTCCCATAAATAACTTCTTCCACTTTCCCATAAAATATGTTATCCCTTTATTTTTGCAAATTTTTTCAAATAAATTAGATAGTGACTGATACAATTTTTATTCAAAATAATTAAAAAAAACTGTATTGTTTTACAAAATTAATTTAGTTAATAAAATTAATTTTCAACTAAATAAAAAAATATTTGAAAATAAAAACACAATTAGAAAATCTATTTAAAATTGATTTAATTCTTATAATCAATTTAAAATTGATTCAAAATACCAGTTTTTATTCAAAATGATTTTTAAAAAAATTATATTATTTTACAAACCCAATTTAGTTAATAGAAATAATTTTCAACTAAATAAAAAATATTTGAAAAAAAATAGTTAGAAAATCTATTTAAAATTGATCTATTTCTTATAATCAATTTAAAACTGATTCAAGATATTTCAATTTTAAATCGACAATTATTTGAAAAAAAATAAGTGAAACAATTTAAAAAGTAGTTGGTTTGATTTTTTTATTATATTTTTTTATCATATTTTTTTATCTAGTTGAAAATTAGTTCTATTAACTAAATTAGTTTTGAATAAAAATTTAAATAAAAATATGTTGGTTACCATCCATTTAATTTAAAAGATATACAAAAATAAAGGGATAACATATATCATGCGAAAGTGTGGAGAGAGTCAGTTATTAATTGTACGTATTTCGCCACTCTCTCTAGCGAAATACTCTCTCTCCGCATTTATTGCACGTAGTTCGCTACTCTCTCCAGCGAATTACGCTTTCTCTCTCCATGCCAGTATACCGTTATTATGTGACCAATAAAATTGTGCCACATCAGCCTACGTAATTCGCTAGTGCATGTAGCGAATTATGTCGCGTGGCATTTTGGTATATAAGTTGGTCAACGTGGTATTTAGGTAATTATTTTTTTTTTGGGGCACTGTGGCCGAGGTCTCTCTCTCTCTCTCTCTATATATATATATATATATTGCTAACCTATTTTCACTTTTTTTTCGGTTGGAATAAATTAGCAGCCTATACCAAATATTTTGAACCGAAAAACCAATACTTTTGTGTTTGTTAGTTGCTTTATTTCAAGGACATAATAGTAACTTAATCATTAATTAAATAAAAAATAATATTTCTTTCTCTTCTCTATTAAATTTTCCAAGTTCTTCTCCTTCAACTAGTCCAACTTGAACTCCATGGTTGATCAGATAGAACATTGACCGAGATCCCTTCCAACCATTTTGATTCTTCGCCTCTGGTACCACAATGATCCGTCCAAACCTGAGTTGTTTTATACGTTTTTCTTCTTCGACCTAAACCCAAACATTGCTTAGAACCGATCCAACTGGAATGTGTTTCACCGTAGGTGCGTTTTGATGAAAGAAGAAATATATTGTAATGACTTTCGGGATTAATCATATGTTCATGAAATTAACGGTGTGACTTAAGAGAGAGGAGAGATAAATGAATTTTATGTTTCCTTAATTAAAGATTAAATTACTATATTATATGTCCTTGAAATAAAGTACTAACAAACAAAAAATGATTGAGTTTTTGGTTCAAAAAATTTGGTATAAGCTGCAAACTTCAACTGAAAAAAAAATGAGATATATATTAGCAAAACCCGTGTATATATATATATATATATATATATATATATATATATTAAATTACTTAATTTTGAAATTTTACCAGGTAAAAGTCTACTCCATGAAATGGACATTCTGTAAGAATTTATTCCAAGATTCTTCAAATGTTGAACGTCTTCCTACAAAATCAATAAAAATAAATTAAGTAGAGTATAAAAATAAAACACAATATCAAACACGTGTTTGTACAGAATCTTATATCTTATATTCGTTTAACTCATTCCCACTCACTTTGTATCGCCTATAATGCCGAATCATTGTAGGAAACTTATCACCGTCTATAAACGCTCCTGGTTATTAAAGAAGAAATTAAAGAAAAGTAACTAAAGATTGTTAGAAAAAAAAATGTTAAAATAAAATAACATATATTGAGAGTTTAATATATTTCCATTAATTATATCTTAAAAAGCATTTATATGTTATAGTGAACCTTTATTACGGTTAACTCTATCATCCCAGACACTTGGTCCTCTTCCTCCTTCATTAGCTGCTCCTTCAACCTATATTAATAATTTAATATATTACGTAATAACGTGTTAATAATAAACTACCTTAATACTAATATATTATGTTAGCCTAAAACTTTTGAGTACCTGTAAAGCAGATGTTCCTGCTCCAAACAAGAAGTCGGATGGAAATGATCCTCGTTTTGGAAAGTGAGAAAGTCTTTGTAAACCTACCAAAGAAGAATAAACCGTACGTTTTGAAATAAAAACAAAAGTGAATAGTTCTAAAATTGATATATTAATACAAATATGATTAAATAAAAACAAGTAATACAAATTGGATTTCAATAATTCGTGAATGCATAAAATAAATAGATTTATGGAAAAATAGTGTTTATGCATATATAGTACAATTCGTAAATTTTTCATGATACAAATTATCACTAAAAAATTATGCAATGTTCAAACCTTGAGCTTTAGTTGATACGTTGAAAAGCAAAACAACAGACGCGATTGTGACAATAATTTTACAAATTCTAGAAGATGACAAAATCTCCATTTTTAGTGTCCGAAAAGAACTCTTGAATTCCAAAGGGAAGCCAAAATTATATGGGTAATAAGAAAATACGCATTTCCTATAGTATATATATAGGGGAGATGAAACCATCCTTGTTATGCTATTGACAACCTATAATGCGATATTTTTTCTATTTTCTAATGGGATTTAATGTTCCAACAAAAAATCTACAAATTTATTGTTTTAGATTTAATTGTAATTAGATAGATACAATTATGAGATATGATATTATATAATATAAATAATATAAATAGTAATTTTCGTCCCTAAATATGTAAAATGTTGATAAATTATCTCTTAAAGATGAAAATTCAAATTTTAGTATCCAAAAGTGAAAAAAGTGTGACAAATTCATTTGTTTGTTAATTTTCGTTTATTATCATGAAATAACTTACTTGACATAGATGAACGAACATGTGAAAAAATGATTGTCAACATAATTACTGAATAGATTGGACCAAAATGTGTTTGTTTCTATTGGACCAAAATGTCAATCATTTTTTTTTCATTGGATTAATTTATCAGACCCCAAATTCTTTTTCATTTAAGGATAAACTATAATTTAATCTTCATATTTCCTACCTTTTTTTTATAGTTGCAAACATGATATTACTATAAGCATTTAAAAAAATAGGGAAATAAACATAAATTAGAACAAACATGGTAAAAAGCATAATGTTGGGTCTCATTTTTTGTAAGAATTAACTTAATTCTCATTTTTTATAATTTAGACTAAAATTATAAGTACTTATTAATCAATATTATGCTTATTATTATATTTGTTTTAAGTTATGTTTGTTTTCCTATTTTTTTAAGTGTTTATTGTAATGTTAGGTTGGTAACGATAATAAAAAGGGAGAGATGAAGATTAAATTATATTTTATCCTTGAAATGAAATTTGGGATCCAAAAAATTAGTCCAATGAAAACTTAATGACATACTGGTCAAATGAAAACTTACTGATATTTTGGTTTAATCTATTCATTAGTCATGTTGACAATAATTTTTTTTTTATATTTTCATCTCTTTATGCTACATAGGCTCTTTCATTAATGGTAACGGACAAAAGTTAACAAATGAATGAATTTATTGCATTTTTTTCACTTTTGAAGACTTAAATTTAAATTTTTATATTTCGAGAATGAATTTATTAGCGCTCTACACATTCAAAAACAAAATTAATTATTTATCCATATAAATATCATATTATAGTTTTGATTTCTATAATTTTATTTGTATATTAAGTCTGCATCGGTTACATGGAGACCATTTATCATGTGAGAGAGGTTAGTAATATGGAATCTTTTGATGTCGTTTTTTTTAGTCTCTTTAATTATTGCTCAATGAAGTTTATTTTTTGGAGGACCAAATGGAGTTATTTTAAACAACGAGTCAATTAATTTTATAAGGTTGTTTGATTTAATAACAATTAAATTGTGGTGTTAATTGTTGGATTTAATAGCAGTAACAATTTATTGCTAGGTATACATCAGTTACAAGGAAGTCTTAGTTATTGGTATAAAAATAAGGCTAGGTATAGGTAAATGTAACTCACATCACCATTTCTACATGATGTTGGTTTGAGGTCAAGTTTCTTAAAGGGGAGAATGAACAATTTAAATTCAACTTAATTATTTCGTTGGAATTAAGGAAACTTGTGAACAACTCGCCTCATCTTCTTTCTTTTTAAAAAATTATTACTTACATATTTTTAAATAAATCATATATTAAATTTTAAATTCCATTTAATTCAAATGATATATAAAAATAATAATAAAAAACAAGAACCTCAAAATAAAATGATTAATAACTAAGTTATAACTTTACTAAATTGTATAGTTTTAACTTTTATTATTTAATTTTTGTTATAATTTAAACTATTTTACAATTATAAAAATTAATATATTTCAATAATTATAAAAATGAGAGTATCAAAATAAAATATTCTTGCTCTCTCTCTCACACACACGATCAATTAATAGTAAGTGTTGAAATTTTATACTTACATTACTTAATAACTTTTTTTTTTAGAATATCTCTTAAAAACTATTTGTAGAATATGAATTTAACTAATCAAATTGTTAAATGATTTATTATTATGGTTTTGATTACCATGTAGATAATTTTTTGGCTTTTTGATCAAATGGAAGTTTTTTAAAAAAATAATGATCAAATGTGAGCAGATTTTAAAAAACGAGATAAGTCATGAATGTGAGATACAATTTTAAGGGGACATTTGTTTTATGAAATTATCTTGCATTATCGGAAATCACATCCTACATGAATATTGTAGCTATGAATGTTATTCATTGGCTATATAAAAAAAATGTGTTTAGTTAATTTCAACATTCATTGGAATATTTTTGAAGTTTTAAAATAATAAATAAAAAATAAAAGTAAAAAATAGAAGTTACAATGGAGTTAGAAAATAATTTCTCACATTCTCATGTGAATGTAAGTTTCTCACCCCATTAGCATGTGAATAAAAATTGGGTAGACATATAAAATGCAACTTTTATGAGAATACAAGATATCTGAGAATGTTTTCTAATAATCTCCTAACAAATATGAGGGTAAACATTCTCACATTCATATTTATAAGAAATGCAAAATAATATTGTGAAACAAATGTCTCCTAAAATTAAAAGTTGTTTGTATTCTCACGACTTTTTAAATTTTTTTCACATTGTCCAAGTACATGTTGTTTTAGGTTTGTTTAAAGCTATTTCATAGTTTCTTACACATTATTCTAAGTCTGTCTACATCACACATTTATCATTGTTAGCAACTAAAAACTTTAATATTAAAAATTAAAATTGGTCTTGAAAGGTGTTGAAGTATAATCCAAGCATTCTTTTTTGTGTAAAGAAATCAAAGTGTGTAAAGACAAATTATAAAATTTAACATTTTTAATAAAGATCGAGTCATGTAACTTAATTAACAATCTATTTGTTCGATTAGTGATTTGTACCTTGATTAAGTCAAAATCATCTATTTGATTTTTAAAACTATGATTAGGAGATAATAAATCAAGTGAGGAATTATCTACAGCACCCTCCCACAACGAAGAAAGATCTTTAGTGATTTAATATTTTTAACAAAGAACGAGTCGTGTAAGTCAATTAGCAACTCATTTGTTCGATTAGTGATTTGTACCTTAATCAAGTCAAAATCACCTATTTGATTTTTAAAACTATGATTAGGAGATAAACAAACAAGTGATGAATTATCTATAATACGCTCCCATAACGAAGGAAGATCTTTAGTGATTTAACATTTTTTGATAAAGACTGAGTCATGTAAGTCAATTAGTGACCCATTATTTGATTAGTGATTTGTACCTTGATCAAGTAAAAATCACTTATTTAATTTTTAAATCTATGATTAGGAGATAAACAACCAAGTGAGGAATTGTCTACCATATATCCATGACTTTGGTGCTCTAGTTCTTATTTTTAGTAAAGGAAGTCACGTTGAAATGATATATGGAAATATTAGTTTACAAAATTTAGTCTTCAAATGTTGTTTTTTTAATGACATCAGGTCCTAACAATTGCTCTAAGAATGCATCAACCTGATGTTGCTCTCCTGATGAACGATTCATTTCATATACAACAAATCATAATATCTTGTGATGCACATGAAAACCCACAATAGGGAAATAGCC
Source organism: Glycine tomentella (assembly GCA_007407185.1). Taxonomy (NCBI): domain Eukaryota; kingdom Viridiplantae; phylum Streptophyta; class Magnoliopsida; order Fabales; family Fabaceae; genus Glycine; species Glycine tomentella. Next base: position 4,172,876 of record PYAF01000602.1, read on the forward strand.
ATACATGTTGAACCTCACAAGTTTGCATATGTAAAAGTAGTTCATAAAAGCAAAATCTTTGTTAGATAAAATGAGGTAATCTACGTTCAATATATATTTATGCTAGTCCGTGATTTGTTCAGTATACTCCTGATTGTATTCATGATTTTATTTTGAATGAAATGAGAAAAACATCTTCCATTAAAAAAGTATAATAATTAATATAAAATTTAAAAAATTAAATTAAAAATATTTTTAAAGCAAGTGAAAAAATCGGGACCATTAGATTAATCTAATGGTCCAAAATAAGGGAAAGTCACTGAATCCGTTACCGTGAATGTCCTGCTCCTTCCACTTTGTGCGCACACTCTTCAAATTCACCGCCACTTCTGCCGCCCTCCATAAGCTCCGTCGCGCCTCTTTTCCTCTCCGTCTCCGACCTCCGATTCTCCCTCGCCGAGACATCTCCGACGGTGGCAGAATCGTAATTTTCCGCGGCACAGTCGACAGCCCCTCGAAAACCTTGAGACCTGCTGTCTTGGTTTCTCGCAAGTCCAGCGATAAAAGCGTCGTTCTTCAAAGAACTCAAACGGTAATCTTTCTTTCTTTCTTTTGCTGGAATTATTGAATTTATTGAGATTAGTGTGCGATTGAACAGAGGGATTATGCTTGTTTGTTCAAAATTCACCATTGTTAGGGTTTGATTCGAAATTTTGGGACGTCTGTTAATGCGTAATTTGAATTTAGGTCTTCATGGTTTAATGTGGGTAGTGGGAAGTTAAAAAGTGGAAATTCTGAAATGAAAATCACTTCACACTTGATTCAGAACAAAAATACGTGAATGTGGAAAGTGAATAAGGGAGGTTTATTTAACAGTTGCCAAACGAGAAATGGAACGCGCGAAGTCAACTATGATCACAGACTGGTGGTTTCTCCACTAACTCTGTTCTTATGTTTTGTTCTTAACATACGTGTTACTCTCTCTCTTTCTCCACAACCAACACCGAAGTGAAATTCCACCTTGTCTGTTTTTTTGTAAGTCCCATGTTTTCTTTTTATGTTTATTTATTCATTTAATAAAAAAATTTATTGTCTTTTGTTGTTTAATAAAGATTTGAAGTTGTGATTTGCTGTACCCACTTTCTTTTTTTTAAGAGAGCTGTACCCACTTTCTTGTATCGTCAAATTTAGTACTACTTAATTAAGCCCTTCGTTATGAATTTTCATATATAAGATTTTGAAATTTGATACTTAATCCTTTGATGTATCGTTGCACGGTCGAGTATTTTAGCTCTCACCCTTTATGTTTAGTGCAATTCTCGTTCATTTCCCATCATTAATAAAAAGGTAGAACATTTAATTTTGGATCAATATTTAATGGGGGTCCATTTTTTTATTTTTTTAAATGGGTTTGCTTCACTTTGCAGCTGCACAGTGTTTGTCCACTGTTTTCTGCTTCCTATTTGGCTGAGTTTATCTGATCTCGGGAGAAATATGGCTGCCAATTTCTGGACATCATCTCATTAGTATGTTTGATCTTTCTTTGCTCATTCATGATTCCTTCTTTCTCTCTTTGCGTGCATTTGTGTTCTGATTTGGGATTCATGGGGTTATGCATCTTGCAGCAAGCATCTTCTGGATCAGGAAGATGTGGATGTGGTGAATACACTTGACAAGGAAAAGGGTATCACACTGGAGGATTTTAAGCTTATTAAGATGCACATGGCTAATTGTAAGATCTCTTTTTATGTCTTTTTTCAATCTCTACCATACTTGTATTTATGCACCTTATGCCACTGCTTTGTTCTCTAACCTTACGCTTTTTTGGTTGTTGCTTGTAACTATCATTGGTATGCTTCTTGATGTGGTGTCTGGTTCTGAATTTGTAGTTGCTACTGACATCCTTAGGCTTGTGTGCTAGGGATTGGTTTCAAAGGGAAATTCTTATACTGATCATTCATTGCTCTCTTAGTTAGCTCTTATTATGCTTTTATGGAATTTTTTTGCTTGCTCTTTGTATTTAAGAAATTGCAAACGAAGTTTTATAAAAGTAAATCATAAGGGCTATCACTTTTGATATCTTTTGTTTGCTATAGAAGTGTTTGATTCTTATTATTTATCTTTACTGAATTTCTGTGTTTTCCTTTCTTGCTTGTGCAGATATTTTGAAATTGGCTCAACAAGTAAAAGTGAGGCAGAGGTGTGAACTGTACTTATTGAATATTTCTTGAATATGCACAATTCATCTCTTTTGTGTTTATAATATGTTACATCTTAATGTTGGAAGGGTGGGAGGAGGGGTATAAAATGAAAAATAAATCGAATTACTAGAGAAAGATTTGTATATTAGTTTGGTATTGCTGGCTTAAACTGAGTAGTCTGCATGGAAATTTTTCCAATTAACATACTTCATAAATTCTAGTATATGAAAATTTAACTTGTTTGTAAAACGTAAATACCTGTCTGGCATGTTTAATGTATGGCTGCATTTTGATTCCCCAATAAACAAGTCTTGACCTTCAAGCTTGTATGACATGGGATGTACTATTATTTTGTATATACAGTTTTCAACATTAGGAAGTTTTGAAAATAAACTGAATAATTAGGATAAGTAGGCCATTATGTCACTACTAAGCCTCCCAGTCTCTTTTTCTGAACAAGGTGCTATTTCTTTAAATGTCTGGCTTGTCTGTCATTTAGGTTTATGCATGTACTTATACACCCAATTTCTAGAGATTCTGCACAACCATGACTAAGAAAACAGAAACCAATAACCCCTCCCAAATGCTATGACTGCATAGCTATGCCATGTAAATTTACAATGTGATTGTTGGATTTCCTTTTTAAAGTTATTAGTTTAATTTATGCATTTATTTTTGTTTATTGGAAGTTGTGTATTTATGTAAAATTGGGATATTATATGATATTGATGCGTGGAATACATTTGTAATTTCATAAATCTCTGTTGATTTCATTTGATCTATTTTGGATGGATCAGACTAGACTTTTAATGATGATCATTTACATTTGAAAAGGAACTGTAACATGAGAGAAAATATAGAGGGATAATAGCTGAAACTGTTTGTCAGAGTACACAACGGATGCGTGTTTATATAGGATAATTACATTAATTATACCTAAATAGAGGATATTCTGTTTCCTCTAAATCAAAGATAATATCCCTATAAACTGTAATTAATACTAGAATCAGAATATTAATTCTGATTTTCAACCGGAAACTATAAATGTATTGCCACAAGTAATAAGGCTTCCTTATCTTTCCCCATCAATAAGTGTAGATGAACATGTAAAAGAGTTAAATTAGGAGTCAACTCAATCATTAGTGACACCAGTTATGTATCTCAATGGATTTGTAAAGTATCAAGTCTTTGTCCTAAATTTTTGTGGTCAAAGAATGATAAGAAAATGTTCATCATTTTTATCAAAACTTTTAACATCTTTTGCCATTTATTTTGCGTTAAATGCCATGATGATTTCTAATATGTTTGTCAATCTTTCAGGGTTGTGGCCACAGCAGTTACATACATGAGGCGTGTTTACACCAGGTATGTGTCGTGAACTTGTAAACCTCTAGTGCAGGGAAGAAGTTGATCCAGAAATGGTTGGAACTTCCTGTCTTGGTTTTAAATTGGGGATAGCTTCTACATTATGCAGTATTTATGAAGTTTGGAGTAGTATAACTATATATCATAATTTTGTTTTTCCTTTTGATGTCAGGATTTATCATAGACACAGACTCGTCTTTTTTTTTTTTGTTTGATTAAATTCAATGTCCATATTAGTTCTACTATCTACTATCTAGGTTAATGTTCTACAATTAATAACCAAAAACACTCTCATTATGGGACTGGAACTTCCTCATTAATTGTGGTAAAATATATGTTGAGTTTATACTAATAAGGGCCACTAACTTTCATTTTTCTATAGAAACCACATCATGCACAATCTTCCCCCCCCCCCCCTCAAAATGTCACTATAAGAAGACAACTGCTGCTGATAGTATATTTGAAAAAGGAAAAGTAACATGTTGATCTTTATCATAGAAATTGAAAATTCATCTCTAAGATCCAATTCTTTTTTTTTTATCAAACAAGGGGAATAAACAAAAGTGTATAACAAAAGAGTAGTTGATCCTATCTCCTGCATATTTTTTTTTTTTGTTTAATTTGATCAAATTAGTTTGATTTCTTGGTTGCTGCTAAATTGAATATCACTCCTTTCCTGAACAACTTATGTTTTTAGCAGTTGTTATCATTGTTCATTCTATTTTTTTTTTTAAATAAAAGTTGAATTTATGTGCTTGTGTTATCTGAATGTCAACGCTGTTGTCTTGTTCGTAATAGTATCTTTGTCTGACCCTGAAAGTAGTAGTATATGCCTAATAAACTTCCCTTAACAAGTGTCAACTGATGACTATCTTCATTTTTTCATTTGAAGGAAGAGTATGGCTGAATATGATCCACGCTTGGTAGCTCCAACATGCTTGTACCTGGCATCAAAAGCAGAAGAAAGCACAGTGCAGGCCCGACTTCTTGCATTTTACATTAAAAAATTATGTAAGCTGTTAGCTTATAATTTTATCTTATTTTGCTTCGTGTTGACTTTTGAACTTAAAAGTGAATAATTTGTTTCCAAATTTGTCTCATGCTATTTTGTTTCATTATTTCCTTTCTATGCTGAAAGCAAAGTACAATATCCCTCTCCCTTACCTTCACATAGCGAGGAGCCTTTGGGCAATGAGTACGTAGTTTTATGCTGAAAGCACAGTGATTTTGTATGCAGACACCGATGACAAGTATAGATATGAAATCAAGGACATACTTGAAATGGAAATGAAGATTTTAGAAGCTCTTAATTATTACCTGGTTGTATACCATCCATACCGTTCACTATCTCCGTAAGTGTTTAATAAAGATTGTTTTTTCACTGTTCAGTTTTTGCACACAAGAGTGTTCAAATTATGAAAAAACATTTTATTTGTTCATACTTTTCTTGGGGCAGAAAGCTTACAATTTTAAGGGTATTGCCCACACAGCTTTGACCAATCTAATCACGTAAAATAGGAGTCAAAAGACAGAATAAAAACTGAATCATCTAGTTTAGGAATCCGATTTGCTTTTTTTTCTTTTTTCTAAATGACAGATTGAACTAATCAAAAGGTAATAAGGTATACAAAAAAAAGCTCTTAAACATGTGACTAACAACAAAAATGCACAAGTATTCATTGTTCCTTTATTTCTCATTCTCCACATTTCCCAACTGTCAGCAAGTCAAACAAATACCAATGATGAACATTTTAGCTAATTGAATCCTGTCTAAGTTAAATGTTGGTGATGGAAGAACTCGTCAACATTCTTGCAATTTAGATTATATTCATTATTGATTTCTGTCATTATAATGATAATTCTCCAGGTTGCTTCAGGATGCAGGTCTGAATGATCTAAACATGACTCAACTAACTTGGTAAGAGCCCTTCCTGTTGAATAGATGAAACAAGTTTCTAAATAGGTTTTCCTTTCTATTGTTCTTGTTTTATAATTTTATAATTCCCACTTTATCTCTTTGTCCCCCTTTATTATACGCTTAAGTTTTTGCTCTGTGTCTACTATCTAACCTTACATAATTTTGAATAAAGAAAATGCCTTGGACCCTTGCATTAGAATTTCTCTTATTGGAAAGAAATGAAGATAAAATTAGCTTAGTTGGAGGACCAGGAACTAACCCCAGCAACTTTGCACTTCCTTTTTCTGTTGAGGAATTATTTTCTTTAAGGAAAAGAGGAAAAACATACAGTATAGGTTATTGTGTTTGTCTGGTTTTGTAAGCTTGTTAGCATGTAAGCAGGGAGGTGACACTTGTACTTGTCCCCGTTTAAGTTATTATAGAATGTCTTTGGTTATCCTAAATGGTTAGCACATATCCTTTATCATACTCAAGTGCTACCCCTTCCACTGACATCAACTAAGTGCTTCATGTTGATTCTTGACATGTTTTTTTTTTTTTTTTTTGACAATGATTCTTGACATGTTACATAACTGTCATATTAATTGTCATTTGTTTGCATAAAGGCTGAAAACTTCTGGCCAGTATCATCCCTTTTTGACAATTTTATTAACTTGTGTATATTTTTATGAAATTTAACTAGAGTGGCTCTGATAAATATATTTTTTATATATCCTTTTAGATATTAGAGAAAACATGGTGGGGCTTCGGGTTATTAAATAATATCAACCACATTTTCATGTTTTAGGATAAAGATTGTCCTCGAGATACCAATGTGTGGAGATGAAACAGTTGTTGTCGAGTGTATATGTAGTTCTTTATTTTTCATGACACCATGAAGTGCATTTGCTCTAGATAATATAAGTGAATAAATTAAACTTAGCTTACAATGCAAAGTCAGATATGAAATGCAGACAACAGAAGCCACTGCAAAATATGTTGCTTAAAACAACCTTTTTATGGTACCTAAAATTGAAGTTTCAGTATTCCTTGACTATGGCCACTACATTTATCCTTTCTTGGTCAAGAGCTTCAAAGTTTAGATTAATTACTTGTTTATCTTTTAATGCATATGGTCACTATAACACTGATAATAGATGATGATTCATTGTTTTTGACATGTCTAATTATGGAAGACATAACTTTTTCATTCTAAAGAGCTCAAATATCATTGTCATAAAAAGTTGCGGGAACTGCTCCAACTTTACTGTTGCTATGTTAGAGTCTTCTCTCATTTGCTTTTAAATGTGAAGTATCCTCCAAGAAAGTTGCATCAATGATGTAGGTAGCTGAATCTATTTATTTAGAAACATCATATGTTTTTGCATCACTAATTACTATGGTTTTCTGTTGAGCTAGCAGCTATCTTGCTAATATTGTTGGAATTGCAACTTCTATTTATCAGTAGTTTTGTTGGATTAAATTTACGAGAAAGAACATGAATCATGCTGGCAGGGGGCTTGTAAATGACACATACAAGATGGACCTAATTCTTGTACATCCTCCGCATTTGATTGCTTTAGCTTGCATATACATTGCTAGTGTGCTCAGGGAGAAAGACACCACTGCTTGGTTTGAAGAACTTCGTGTTGATATGAATGTGGTGAGTATTCCACTGTATTTCTAAGCACTTGTTTGTTGCATCTTCAATCAAGTTTCTTAAACTGTCACTTGCTCCTCTCTTTTTTTTCCGTTTACTTCTTTCAGAATTTCTTGTTAAATTTGACAACAATCATAAATTGCTACCTAAAACCTGAATGGTGATAGCCTGCTATGATTGCTGTGGAAGGTGGGCACCCTCTATATTCTATAGGATTAATTGGACAATCTTAAAATGAGAAAAATTGTTAGGAACCAAGAGGTTTCAATATTAAAGGTCTATTCTAGGAGGCAAAGGAACTGATGAGATGTAATGGGTGACTTATTACTGGGATGCCCAATTAGTAAAATAGGTGGTTAGAGTAGTTAGAGAGGTCTGTTTGACAGTTAGGGAGTTAAGAGGAGAGGGGCTTATACATATCACTGAGAATTGAATAAAGGGGTCATTCTTGGGAATTGTAATAAACTGTTTTCACAGTTGGAGAACGGGTTTTCCCTTGGCGGAACAGAATAATAGAATTTTCTCTGATTCACTTCTCCCTCATTTCTCTATCTTGATCTTTAAGGATCTATCACAAATTTACACGGTTTGGCTTTTGGTGAAGATGGTAAATAAGTTCGCTAAATGAACAAACAAAGAATACACATGTGGTTTAGTTCCATTTTATATCCAAAAAAGGGAAAAGGAAAAGAGTTGCTTAATTCCACAATCTGAAATACACCGAAAATACCTCCCATCATTATATCCCATAATTGTGGGATCCCACAATAATATCTGAAATATTTTACTTAAAGGCACACACCTCACTGCCCAAATCTCTATTGGGATACATCTCTCATTCTCGAAAGACCGACACTAAATGAAATCTGAGGATGTCTTGTAAAGTTACATGAACCGCCTTTATGTTTACTGCCCCTAAGTGAAACCACTGGCTTGTCTTAAAGCCAAAAAATCCTATTATTATTTGTCCTATTCCTATACAATCGTGAAGAGATAAAATAAAAAAAACGTGGCCTTCCAATCTTCCATGCAGCCAATAAATTAGCTAATTACCTTCACCTGAGGACTGCTAGTCCTTTCAAGTGTTTAACCATTAAGAGGCAGTCAAAACAGGGTCTGCATATTCAACAATACAATACACATTGTATTGTACAATACTCTGGCATTTCTGCTTCAAATCTCATCTCCATAAAAAGCGAGCATATCATTGTATTGTACAGTATTCGGACCGTTACACAGTTCCAGTGGCATGTTACATGAACTTCACGTTATAGAGATCAACTATTAATCAAGTATAAGCTGAAAAACATTTTGATGTTTGTGAACTACACAAGGGTGTGATTTGTTATGTTTCAGTTTCATCTATGTTCTGGCATGAAATGATTAGATGTATATTGTATAGTATCAGTAGTAGTAGTACTACTGCTGAAAACAGCAGGAATGGAGGATGTAGGGACATGGTTAAAACTACGTATCCCATTGTCCAGAGGCTCTTCGCTATGTGAAGGTAAGGGGAAGGGATATTGTATGCAGTCTTACCCTTGCATATGCAAAGAGGTTGTTTCCGGATTCGAACCCACGACCAACAAGTCATCAAGGCCCAACTTTACCGCTGTGCCAAGGAATGGAGGATGTAGGGACATGGTTGAGATAAATAAATTTTGGCAAGCCAGTCTTTTTTCTTCGTCCATCTTTTAGGGTTTGGGGAGTGATGTTTACATTTAGTATCTAACAGTGTCTTGAATATAATTGCCTCCAAAGTAGGATACCTGTGCAGAACAAAAAATAGGGAGGATTGGGGCTTGTTGAGGGTAGGTTGGACAGAAAGGTGCATAGCTTTCTGTTGCCTAGGATTGTATAATAGGGGATTGCATTATGGGCTGGCTGTTTGTTGATTATTCATAATTAAATGGCTGTATTTATTGGATTGAGTGGCATCTTTCTCTTATGAACTCTACTGCTCCACTTGAATATGGAATTGATATTAGAATTTACTATGGGGTAATCTTGAAACTGAGTTTTCTGCATTATGCCTTTATGACTAAGCAATGATTAAAGTAACTTGTGCTACTTTGCATGCTATACAAAATACTTAGTCAAAATAACTATTTAAGATGAAGTATGTTTTGATAGAGGTCCAAAATGCATTAGTGATGTTGCTGCCTCACCAGTTTACAGTCACTTTGTTGCGACTTGCGAAAGTCCTGAACATGCACTAGAATGGAGATACTTGATTTTTATGAAAGTCCTCAACTCATGTGAGTGGTAAAGAAACAAATCTCTTAAATAATTGTTTGTTATTTTGACAGGTTAAAAACATATCAATGGAGATACTTGATTTTTATGAAAGCAATAGAATGTTCACTGATGAGAGAATCAATGCTGCTCTTCAGAAGTTGAGCCTGAGACCCTAGAACTTACTGTAGATGACTCAACGCTGAATATGTGGAATGAGGTTAATGCTATGGTGATTGGGTCTGAATGATTTTTCTGGGTCAATGACATGTTTTACGGTACAACGCTATCTAAATGTATCCAATAGTAAGGGCACGTAATATTGGGAGTCAATTCAAAGTGTCCTCCTATTGAAGAGCAAAAGGTGGATGAAAAAGGTGATTCTCGGTGAGGACTAGATAGACTCCAACCTAATTCATAGAATCTTTTGTTTTTATCTATTTATTGTCATAAATCAAAGTGTCTACAATCTTTTTAAAACTTTTTACCATTATTTAGTGTGATGAACAATTTATAATTTCCTATTGGTCTTAATTCCTCTGTAAGGGATCGATGCTCACGCTAGAAGTAAGGGATCGATTTACGCTACTTAACGTGGCCTTATTAGATATTTTCACACTTTGTTTATCTTGCAAGCATATACTATCCTTTTACTCCTATATGATATTTTATGGTGTGGTGAATAATACTATTACTATCTAAGCATACTTTCTTATATATTACTTTGCATTTGCATAGTTTTAACCAATGAAAAAAGAAAGGATGAAAAAAAAGCAGGCTAATTGGATTATCCAAAAAAATTAATAAACTAGTCACGTGTTTGATCAATTCATTCCAAAAAAACCAACTGAGTTTAAAAAATGGATGAAAAAAACAAAATTTAAAATTTAACTAAAGCAAAAATATTTTTTTAAGTCAAATAAAATCTTAATGCCAATTAACAAAGCCAGGCTTGCATCTCCCCTCTCAACTTTTATATATGATGTATGCTTTGATGGTTCAAATGTTATGTTAAATTTATATTGATGGAAGGATATTTTAGTACTTTTTTATAACATAAATAATCAAAATGTTTTTTTTTAGTATAAAGATTCAAATTGAATAAAAAAATAAAATAAAAGATTAAATAGTTCATTTCGTCTTTATTTATTTTTCCATTTTTTCTTCTAATTAATTCCCTGCTATTTTTTAGAGTTTTGTTTTCTCCGTTTTATTTTCCCCCCATTTTTTCGTATTAATTCCCGGCCTTTTTTTCTCAGTTTTAATAGATTGATTAGAATTTTCGTTAATATACCCAATGTGATTGACAGGGACAGAGCCAGAGTAGATTTATAGAGGGTACTTATAAATTTTTTCATTCTTTTATTATTTAACCAGTAATAATAATCATAAAAATATAACTTTTTATATTATTAAACAAAGAGAAATCAACAATCACAACATTTTTTTTATTACAAAACTTAATGCTTTTAATAGTACAACCACAGTCCAAAGTTGATTGAGAATATTTCTTTTTTGAATATGTGTTTTGTGAACTCACAGGTGTATCTGATAATTCTTATATGTGGCCATGTGGTGTGGGGTATTTTTGTTGTCTTTTGCTGGTTATGGCACAACACTACAACATACTTCATTACTTCATGACACATTGGATTTTTTTATTGGGGTATTTGTACACGTATATACTTAGGTGGCTGGACAATACACTTGTACCCCTTTCAGCACTTCTTATGCAGTTAATGAAATTTCAATGCTGAAAAAATGAGTATTTTATTTATTTATGAATCTTACAAATAAGTATTTTTAGGATATTAATTTGAAAATTAAATATAAAAAATATTTATTGTAAAAATTAGAAAAAATATACAAAAACATATAAAAGCCTTTTTTTCTTTTAAGCTCTTAAACCAATTTTCTAAAAAGATGGATTAACATTTATCTTTATTTATTATCATACTTTATGTTGATGATTAACCTCCTTGCTCCATGTAGTAACACGTTTTATTTACTTTTCATTAGACAAAGAAAAGTGGCATCTTTCTGGATGCACCTAATGGAATAAAATTAGGAGAAATGTTAATAATATTTTTTTATAATTGATTAAAATTTATTAAAAATTATATTTTTTTTAGATTTCACTTTTTATTTAATTTTATATTTTATATTTTATAATTTTCAATAAATTCTAATAATAATAGAATTTATTTTAAGAGAAATGTATTATATGATACTCCATTCGGTCTAATTATAAGTGTTAATTTCTTGTTAAATAAATTTCACTTATCTATATTTTATTTAATAAGATTTTTTACAAAATATCTTTCATTTAATAAGATTAATAATTTTTTTATGTTTAATATCAAATTTCAATAAAAATTAATTTAAAAATTATTTATTTTTAAATTAAAAATAACAATATTTAATAAAATTGACTAATATTTTTTTTCTTATAAGCAAGATTAGAGGAGATATATTGCTAACACTTCTATAAAATTATTATTTTCGCATGTGTGTCCCTACCTAAGCACTTTTGATTTATTCTTGGCATTCACCAAACTAACCAACCCCTTCCATTTTTTCTTAACCTCTCTTTTTGTTTATATTCTTATTTTCTTCTTCTTCTTATTACTCACCGATTCCACTCGTATTATTTCTTGGTTAGTTATTATTATAATCCCCACTATATATGCCATCTTCTGACACCGATCTCTGCCACCCTTTTGCATTTTCGTGCCCTTCTTCCGATTTGTGATTATTTATAACAATTCAAGGAAACTGGGTTGTTTGAAGATTTGGATTTGTTGTTGAAAAGTTGAGCACTTTTTGTGTCACAAGTTTTTTTTTTTTTTTGGGGGGGGAGGGGTTTTTTTGAGAAGGTTGTCTATTATATTTTTTTATTATTCTTCTTTTTTGTTGCGGTGTTTCAATGGGGTGTTTGGGTGATGGGCGTTTCGCTGTTGAGATTCAAAATGGGGTGAGCAATGGTTGTGGTGAAGTTGAGGATGCTGTGAAGGTTTTGTTGGAGGGTCTAGGGGAAGATGTGAACAGGGAAGGTCTTAGAAAGACACCACTTCGTGTTGCCAAGGCCCTTCGTGAAGGAACCAGAGGTGAGTGACTTGCTTTTCTTTGATATAAAAATGTTTTTTTTTTTTTTCCTTCTTTTGCTTGATTTGCTAAAGAATATGTACTTTACTTTTGAATGGTGATGAGTGTTATAGTTTTTCATCTTTTCAGTGTTGTGTGAATAATGAATATATTCATTGAGTCGTGATTAAGGATTTAAGGTACACCCCGTAAATTTTGGGGTGTACTAGATCGATAGAAGAGACAAATAAGAAGAAAAAAAGAAGGAAAAGAGAGAAGGTGCGGTAATAGGAAAGGAAGAAAATGAGTGTATGAGTATAATTATTGATATTTTTTTTGCGGCATGATGTCACAATTTGGATGAATGGATCTAAGGCCATTCATGTTAGTTATGAAATATGGAGAATTTCTTTTATTCATTTGTCTTTTATTATTTGATGACTACTACATTTGGTGTATTCTCTGAGCACCTTTTGGAAAGTTTGTCTTAGTTTGTATCAATTACTTCTTTTTTTTTTTATAACAAAAATATCCTTAAGTAGAGATGTATTATTTAATTAGGTGGGAAAAGATTAAGAGAGTGGTATCCCTATGGTTTAAGGGTAGTTCTGGATGAATAATACAAATTCCACTAACTAATTTAACTAAAATGCTTAATTCTTATGAAGTAATTAAAAGGGTTCTATATATAGGACAAGATTTAGTGTGATTGCTTTTGCATTTGAAACTCGCACATGCTATAATTTTTGCGTCAAGTGAATAAAAAGACGCAGAAGCTACACTATGTAGGATCTGGCTGTTGAGGATCCATGCATTTCAAACACATGGCCAAACAAACGGGTAGTATTTGTTATTTTTCTAAAGGCTTTCTGCATTCTGAATTAATTTTTACAGTACACTTTGTTTTTCCTTGTCAGTAGGATTACCCTGCTGATGAAAGGGATAGACATAGTCACATAGGTACTGAGTAGTATTAAGTATTAATTCATCTTGTCAGCCTCCAGCTTAATATTTTCCTTTTGGAAATAGGATACCATAGTGAATTTATAATATCTGTCTTCTGTTTTTTTTACTGTCAATAGACTCTAGGAACAACTGCATCACAAAGTCTCAGACAGTCAACCATTGATCTCCTGTGACCTTCACTCGGTTACATATTCTCGAGAAGATATTGGTTGATTTTGGTTATTTCTTTTTCTTTTTCTTCCTTAAACATTTCCAGCAAGACACATGGTTTGACAATCCAACACAGCTTTTGGAGATGGACAACAATTAGTTTATTGAAAAATGTTGATGTGTTGCTGTTAAGCCAGTCTCTTCACTGCAATAAAGTATTTGACAAACTTTTCTTTATAAAATTTTTGAATTACTTGAATTCATTTTTTCTTTCAGCTACATTACTTATCCTTTTTTTTGTTTATGTGCTTCTGTGAATGTCATGTCCTTGGTTTGGTAACCATTGTTATGTAAATATTATCATTTTCAAACTTGAAAGTAGATTGCTTTTGGTCATTCTTTTTTTTCTCAAGATAGAATTACCAAAGAGATTACCAAAGAGATAATTATTTATTTCATTCATGAATCATGACGATGTGCCAAGTAATGGTCTGAGCATGCTTTTCATGGAAACTATTCATATGTCCATCTGTTTTGAAGGACTCATATTTGGTAAAAAAGGTATCTTGAATCCCATGGATGCAGTTGCTAGATGCACTTTCTGTGTCTCTCTTGCGCTCACCTTTTGCACATCTCCTTTCTCCCTGCTGCTGTTGGCCTTTATTATCCACTGACATTGCGTATTACAGTTATCTAAGTATGCATAGTTGCATACACTGATACACATTTATAGGAGAGATGGAAAGTTTTAGAATACTTTTTCAATTTTTTTATGCATTACATAATCACCCAAGAATAACGATTTTATTCCATAATAATGTTTTGTGTCCTTAATGCACTGGCTGTAAATGAGAAGTGTATTTCTTCCTCCATTTTTGGTTTGTTGCTTTATATGCTTTGCCTTTCTCCATAATTTCCTACATGAGTATGTCCCTTTAGCATTCTATTAAATTAATAATTTTATCATATTTTCTTGAATAGTATCATTACCAATCATAAGGAGATTTATTTTCTTCCAGGTTACAGACAAAAGGTGAAGGACATTGTTCAAGGTGCTTTATTCCCCGAAGCTGGTCTAGATAATAGAGTTGGTCATGCAGGGGGAGCAGGTGGACTCGTGATTGTTCGAGATCTTGACTTGTTTTCCTATTGTGAGTCCTGCTTGCTTCCATTTCCGGTCAAGTGTCATGTGGGTTATGTCCCCTCTGGTGAAAGAGTTGTTGGTTTAAGCAAGCTCTCTCGTGTTGCTGATGTATTTGCAAAACGACTTCAAGAGCCTCAGCGTCTGGCAGATGAGGTATGTTCTGCTTTACATCAGGGAATAAAGCCAGCAGGTGTTGCTATCATACTTCAATGTACACATATCCACTTTCCAGACATAGAACCAGTCTTTCTTGACTCAAACCATCAAGGGTGGGTGAAGATACTTGTTTCCTCAGGTTCTGGGGTTTTTGAGAACAAAAATGCAGATGTATGGGCTGATTTCTTTTGTCTTCTTAAATTTAGAGGCATCAATATGGATAAAATTCATTTTAGAGGATCATCTGATCCATGCTGGTGTCCTTCTCAGTCTTCTCTATCTGCCAAAGTTTCCTCCAAAATAGGACCAGTCAATCCTGTAATGGTTACTGCAGTAGCTTCAATTATTGAATCTTTGGGAGAAGATCCTTTGAGGAAGGAGCTTATAGGGACTCCAAGTAGGTTTGTGAAATGGTTGATGAACTTTCAAAACAGTAACTTTGATATGAAGTTGAATGGTTTTCTTTGTGATGGGATAGATTCTTTGAATGCCAATGAGGAGGCTAATGTCAACAAAAATATAACCTCTGAGCTGAACATACCTTTTTGGTCACAATGTGAGCATCATTTGCTTCCCTTTCATGGTGTTGTTCACATAGGATACCTCATGTCTGATGGATTCAATCCTATCGGAAAATTGCTTTTACAATCAATAGTACATTTTTATGGTTTCAAGCTCCAAGTTCAGGAAAGGCTTACCAGGCAGATAGCTGAAACCATTGCCCCACTGTTAGGCGGAGATGTGATAGTAGTTGTAGAGGCAAGCCACACATGTATGAT
>PYAF01000602.1:4188591-4200047 GCA_007407185.1 Glycine tomentella
ATGGTGTTGTTCACATAGGATACCTCATGTCTGATGGATTCAATCCTATCGGAAAATTGCTTTTACAATCAATAGTACATTTTTATGGTTTCAAGCTCCAAGTTCAGGAAAGGCTTACCAGGCAGATAGCTGAAACCATTGCCCCACTGTTAGGCGGAGATGTGATAGTAGTTGTAGAGGCAAGCCACACATGTATGATTTCGAGGGGAATTGAGAAGTTTGGAAGTAGTACGGCTACTATTGCTGTGTTAGGACATTTTTCAACCAATCCTACTGCAAGGGCATCATTCTTGCAGAGTATTCCACGTCCTACATCATCTGGGGAGCAATGACTCTTGTGTTTGAGCTCACATGAAATAATTTAGCACTAGTTCAGGTCATTCTCTGCACTTTGAAATATCAGTGTCAGCAATTCAGCTACCCAAGCATGGATAAGTTCAGAAGATATCCTTTCATGGATAATCTTTATGTTTTTCAGTTCCTCGAATTTTTGTTTCAGTATGAGATTTAGGGTCAGAATTTGTCTGAGGATTGATAGTCACATCATTATCTTTCTGTCTTCTTGAGTCTTTTGCATGATCCCTTAAGAAAAATAGCGGAGTTCATCCAGTCCAGATTAACATAATGGTAGACTCGCCCCTAGAATGTCAACGATGTTAACCCTTAAAGTTATTCTTGATGTTCACAAAGGGCAGATTTAAACTGGGTGTTTTGCATGCAAATGCTTTGGTGCTTTCAGGCTGTTGATTTGCAGATAGATTCTGAAGCTATGTTTTTATTTTTTATTTTTAGTTTTATGGTATTTAAGAGATTCTGAAAGTATTGTTATGGGGTGGAGGTTGGACAATTCTGGTTGGAGAATAAGGATTTCTAATGTACATCGAGAAGCAAATGCTTGTGCGGATGCTTTGGCCAAATTGTCTTATGGCTTGCAGTTGGGTTTTATGATGTATGAGCAACCTCCAAGAGTAATTGATCAAACCCTAACCCTAAAAGTTTTAGTTACAAATCATGATTGAAAAATAGAGAAAATGAAAGAGAAACAAGAAAACTCCATCGTAGAACTTGATGTCCACACAACTTTGGAATCTTGAAACTTCAACTTGGGTGTTGGGTCTCATTTCAATGAAACTAATGCATGCATTTTTAATAAAACATTTTTAAATTTTTTTTTATTTCCTTAACTAGTGCTTAAGAATGTTTGTTTGTTTGCATTTGGCATTTTCTAAACAAAATTGTTTCCGCTTTAATATCAACAGCACATTATCATGAAATAACCATTGCGAAGAACAAAAACAATTGATCAACCACGTGCTAAAGTGTTTCCAATTCAACGGTACCAAGCACTACCAAATTACAAGTCTTTTCACCTAGCTCCATTACGGACTAAATAACCATTTATATATGTACAAGGCATGTCAACAAATGTTTATAGCTACCATATGTGTCGAATTTTATTCCACTCTATTGGCTTGCTCTTGGGAACCTTCGGTTTTGGACGTGGAAAATGAAATCTTCTATTTGCAGTGTTTTGTGCAAAGCCAATAGCTACCCCTATTCCTAGAATCAGCAAAATCATGTACAGTGATAGGGATATTTTATGAACCTGCAAGCACAATCAGATAGCAAAAATGTCAACAACATAATATGCAAGCATGATGGAAAATTCCTATTGCAAGAATAACATAGGATTTTGTTAATGTGTGCCATTGCGACAGTTTGAGAAATTAAAAAAAATAGAAACTATTAAAACAAGAACAAAATAATTTAATATCTTAAAAACCTAAAATATAAAAAAAAACATTTATATTTTCTTGTTATTAATAAGGAGTATCTACTGATTTTGTCGATAATAATTTTCGTCGAGAAAATTCACTTAGATTCTTCCTTTTTAACCACGTTTTTTTTTTCATCCACAGGACTCGAATCCGAGACCTTACTCAAGGGAATCAAGTTCAATACCACTTGGACCAACGACTAGTTGATTATATATATATATATATATATATATATATATATATTCTTGTTTAAGTATGTGGAATGAGATTAGCAATAAAAATAAATTCATTGTAAGTAATAACACCTAACAAGTCCTCTAAAAAAAACACCTAAATAAGTAAAGACTAAAAGGAGACCACGAATCATTAGAAATTTAGAATCAATAGAAGCACACAACTTAGGATTACAAAAGTACTATATTTGAATGAAATCATCTACGGAGGAGATTATATCCAATCTTATCAACTTGAAAAGTTGTTAAAATGTACAATCTATCTGGAAACATGGTAAGATAATTAAAATCAGGTTGACAAAAGATAAAAGTTCATAATTTTATTATGAGCTTGTATCTAATGGATAAGGTATGCGTTATTTCCCCAAAATTTCCTCAGAAAAGCAAGGTGATGTGTATTTCATATCAAATTCCCACAACATGAAGCAGAGGATAATGCAAAATTCTGAATCAATGTGCAGTTGCATCAAACAGAAATTATTCTATAAAAGGAGAAACACAGAAACTAGTGCAAATACCTTTAAATGACAGGAATGGGCAATTGAAAGTAGAAACAATCGTTTGAACATCCAGTGTCTCCAAAGCACCATCATTCTCCATTGCTTTCAGAACCAAAAGACCATTAACAACATATATTACAAAAATTAACTTTTCAGGTCTTACTGGATAATTAACTTTTCTTGTGAGCTTTACCCTCCAAACTTTTCCTCAATCCCTGATTATCTGTTTTCCTGACAGGTGATTCGTAGAATTTTATTTAAAAATTAACATATGAGAAAATGTGGAAATTAAGTATATTAAATATTCAAACCTGACAACAAGCTCTCCATGGTGAACACCTTTTGCCATCCAACTCTTCCGCATTCTAATATTCTCATCTTTGTCTGAGTTATCAGACAAACTACGTGTATCATACAGACAGATAGAATTTGAATATCTTGGAATCATAACTCGTGGAGGAAGTATGTTTCATCCCCTATAAGTGAATTATCTGGCATCAAAAGGGAAATTTCTAAGGTGAACAGTGACTTATCGTGATATACAGAGATATATACTACAATGAAATGAAGTTATTTCTTCAAATTGACATCTGAATTGAAGTGTGAATTATACATGATTCTTGTGCTCTTGCTGGTGCAAATCTGTCATCCTCAAACACCTTAGAGATTCTATTTGAGACAACTTTTCCCAGATCCACTTGGACCAACCAATAAGAGGCACATGGTCTTTGATACATCGTAATCACTTATCTTTAAGCCACCAACCTTCTCAATCCATGCTCCAGGCCTATATCTGTGACAATAAAACCACAATATAGAGGTTTGATATACACTAGCAATAACCTTACTCAAGCTGCAACTATGCATGCTCTCACACAACCTTTTAAAAGAAACTGCACATCAATTTCAGTCACATACTTACGGATTATTAATTTTCATCAAATGAATCATAGAAAATAAGGGTAAGAAAGAAGAAGATTGGCAGAGGCCTGCAACCATGGAGCATAGTGGGAAGAACAAAATTGCATGCACACATTACAAATATAAAATTAGATATTAACATTTAACAAATATCTAGGGCCTGATCGGCATGATACTGTTCTCAATATTTTTTCTTTCTACAACACAGTTTTCACTTTTCTGGAACGAAGCATAGAAAAACAAGGAACACCACCACTCCCTAGATTACACAAAAAAATGTGCAGTGACTGAAATTTTGGTTGCTCAACTTATGTTACATAATACGAGACAAACAATCTGAAGTTGATGCTTTTGACTGATGTCCTTTGAATCCTTTTTCAAGGTGTTTCAAAACAAGTACCAAGAAAAATAATGAACCCCAACTCCTCGACTTGGATGGGATATTTTATCCTTTTCTTCAATTAACTAATCATATACCAAATTTCCAAAGAGGGTGCTACAATCTTTCAATGTTCAAATATTGAATTTCAAAATAATTTAAAACAACCTCGATACTTGATGTTAAAACGTATATGGATTAATAAATTCAAATCAACACCCCAAGATTTTTTGTTTCTCCCTTTTCAAATCCTTGCTATGAATCTTCAATTCATCACAACATTGCAGGATTTCTTGGTAGTTAATAAGTCTTCTTTCATTGACTTCAAAATCAACTCTAGAAGGATGTGTGCTTTCCTCATCAATTTCACTACAAGCTAACCCATTCTCCACTTTCATTCTGCTGTCCTCATCCTGCAAGCCCAAATTATCCCTGAAACATTGTACATCACAAAATCATCACCATGTAACTGTTAATATACTAATGTCAACCAAGTGATGACAAAAAGAGGATAAAGAAGTAACGGAATTAACTTTAATCCTAGAACCTTAAAAAATGCAGTGCACCAACTAAACCAAGATGCACAGCTAAGTTTTGCGAATTTCCCCTGAAATGCCAAAATAACATGTATATTATCAATATGACCCTTGGCCATTGAGTGGTACACAGACAGTAATTATGTTTTCTGGAAGCTTATAATGGCTACCCTAACAAGCACTTGCAAATTGAAAAGCCAATCTCTAAAATAATTTGAAAAGGTTTTCAATATGCATTTTTTTAAAAAAAAATATATGACAATATTGATAAATAAAAGAGATTTCCCTATAAATATAATGTATGTTTAAAATATTTGTTTGCACAAAATGCTTTATATGAGAGCTTATCGTCTTATAAAAATTATTTTGTTTGTTTAATCAAAATACTTAAAAGATTTGTAAAACGTCATTTGTCCTAACATGTTGATTTTTTTTTTAACAAATTCAAGATTTTTACATCTTTGTTTTCACATTGACTGGACCAAATATTATTTACGGACAACAGGAATGAAATCAAGCAACACACACATGGAAGAAAAATATATTTACGATGGACTTGAAGTTAAAACAACATACCCAAGAAACAAATATGATAATTATCTTTGGTCTTAGTTTCTTTTCGGTTCAAACCTGTGTTTTGCACGCGCCAAATTAAGGGCGATCAAAACCAGAAGCTTATCTCTGATATCAAACACAAACATGAAATATGCATGTCTCCAAGACCTCTTCAACACCAAACTGCCATACACAAACCAGAAGCCCGTAATGTAGCCGACAACTATGCTTGCATATAACCCCAACCCTTCAGTCTTGTCATCATCTTCATGTTTCTTTTCTTGTTCTCCATTTCCAGGCAAGAACGATGAACAATCAGTTGGCAATGGATCCCCACAAAGTTCAGGGTTGCCTTCATAAATTGATGGATCATTGAAGGTTCCGAACTGATTAGCAACTGGAATTTGTCCAGAAAGGTTGTTGTATGACAAATTCAAATAGCTCAAGAAAGTCATGGAATTCATGCTTGGAGGGATTGGACCCGAAAGACTGTTTTGTGAAAGGTCAAGACTTTCTAAATCTGTCAATGATCCAATGTTGTTGGGTACGTTCCCAGTTAGTTTATTCCACGACAAATTCAGGGTACCCAAGTGGATTAACTCTGTTAATTTCTCCGGTATCTCTCCAGAAAAGTGATTGTTAGAAATAAAGAATAATGAATACAACAAATCAATGAAGACAGTTTGCGGCAATTTGAAACCGTGCACATCACCCAAACAAGTTGGAATAGATCCTGATAAGTTGTTTTCTGCTAGATCCAATAAATGGAGATAAGGCAGATGGCATAGCTCTTCTGGAATGCTTCCTGGGAGAGTGTTGCCTCTTAACAATAACTCTGAAAGCCTTTGTTGATCTCTTTTGGCAAAGACCCAAACAACCTGTTGTTTTCTAACGAGAGATTTTGCAGACTAGTACCATTTGGAAAGGCTGGAGACAAATCTGCAAAGAGATCATTGTTGCTCAATTCTAGGATTAAAAGTGAAGGCAAAGAGCATATTGATTTGGAATTCCACCCGACAAATTGTTGTTGGATAGATCAATGATTTTTAGACTCTGCATACCCATCCAAAACACTTGGATTTCTCCTGTCAAATTATTGTTGGAGAGATCAAGATGACTCAATTTTTGAATCCTGTGTATGGAAGGTGGAATGCTCCCGGTCAAGAGGTTATGTGAGAGATCCAATTTTTCCAATTATGACATCTCTTCGCCAATATCGGCTGGCACTGTTCCGGACAAGAAGTAGACCGAAGTGGTATTGATCCCTTCAACTGGTTGAAAGCAAGGTTAACCATAATTGAATCTGAGAAAAAGAGAAGTTTAATGTTTTGGGAAGGTAACCATATATTTTGTCGTGCGAAAGATCTAGCTCCAAAATTTTGGAGGGGATGTTGTAAAGACAATGGGATATCTCCTCGGAAATTCGAGCATTTTATAGGACTATATACTTCAAGGACATTTGATTGCTGATCCAGTTAGGAAATGTAGGGCCAACTTGACAATCACGAATTTCAACATCAAACAAGTTATTAAAAGGTGGAATCCAATCTTGTGTCACTTTCAAGGCAAATGAGTTCGTTTTAGATGATACAGAGAACCGGATTAGGTTTGTGAGATTATCAAAATCAATATTTGTCATTGTGCCTTCCCTATTGTTCTCCAGTAGATCTAGAGTATACAACTTGGTCAGTTAACCAATACTTTCAGGAATTTTTCCATTAATCATGTTGACTTTCAAGTTCAGAGAACCTAGATTTGATAAGTTTCCTATTGATGCTGGTATAGGACGTGACAGTGAGTTCCTGGACAGATCAACATCATTCTGACTGCTGAATTGCCTTACAGAATCGGGCAATTTCCCAGTTAGGTAATTTACACTCAAATCTAAAAGCTCTAGACTTTGGTTGCTACAGGATGGCAAGGTGTCCAACATTTGAGTTATATTGAACAACCATGAAGGTATTGGGGAGTTAAAGGGATTCCTAGATAGATAAAGCACTGAAAGTGATGTAATATTTTCAAATGGAAGAGATGGAGGGAGATTATCAAGACAGCAAGAATACAAATGTAACTCTAACAGTGATGGCATCATATTTACAGCTTGAAACAACTCATGGGACATGTTGGTAAAGGCAACATCATCCATGTGAAGATATTGAAGCGAAGACAGAGAAGAGAGCCAGCTTGCATCTCTTACCCTAAGTGATGATGCGGAGATATCAAGATAATGCAAATTTGACAAATTGCCAAGATGAGTCAGGATCATTACGGAAAAAATTTGCATAGGATAGGTCAAGGTAACGCAACATATTGAGAGAACCTATAAATTTTGTTATGGGGGTTCCGTTGAAGTCATTGTGACTTAGGTCCAAATGACTCGTGTAATTAGGGAGTAATTACCACCTTCCTCTGTCGATCTTTTCTTTTATTTCCTCTTATTTTCCGGCAATATATGCTCACAATTAAACAACTGATTTAAACAGATGGATTGCATTGTACCAAGAAAACCAGATAGATAGTCCATGTATGTTAAACATTTATGCAATAAAGCAAGAAATACTATGTTGTTATGATTTTATTTAAAATTTATTTTGATACTTTGAAATGTAAAACTGTTTATTAAATAATTGTAATTAATTGTAGGCTTAAATAATTGGTTCCTATAAAATTAGGTGATTTTGATTTTAGTTATTCAAAGTTTTTTTAGCCCTTTAAAAATTTAAACTTTATGATTTTAATCCCCAACTTTGATACCAATTGATAAGCACTCAAGCATTTGGGAAACCCTTTCTTAAAAACTAGTTGTTAATGTGGGAGAACTGTAAGCACTTAAATACTTCACCAAACATCACATAATACTTTACCCCAGTCCCTATCATATGTGTAAGTGTGTTTGTCTGGGTCACAAAAGTTGTACTTCAGATAAAACAAAAAATTTAGGAAAGGAATAATTGCCACATTTCAAGGCAATAGAAATGCTAATGGTGATTCCATGAGCAAGAACTATACCCCAAATTTCATACATGTATAATCATCATTTACGAGATAGACAGTACATAACATGATTCTTTTCAAATGGACTGAGATCAATTCAATTGTTACAGTATCTAGGGACACAACAAATGATATGCAACTCATGTCATAACAAAGTAAAACTGCAAGGTATTCCTGAATCAATTCACGTAATAAAGTCTATTCAGTTTATGGAGCATATCTAGAACTCAATAATTATCTTCCCAGTTGCATGACCATCAATACTCTTAGCCCAGGCATCTTCAGCCTGGGTTAAAGGATATTTGGAGTCTACAACTGTTTTAAGCTTTCCTTCCTTGACTAAATCAATAAGATACTGAAGGTCCTCACCCTTGGGAATTAAAAGCAGAGGCACAAGTTTCTTTTTGGAGAAGGTAAGTTTCTTCAGAGCAAATGTCAGCATAGAAGCAGAGCTTGGACTTATGTCTACGACCTTTCCATTCATGGTCAAGTTAGGCTCAAAGGTGGACCATGGAAAGCCCACTGCACAGTGAATCACAGCATCATATTTCTTGCCAGATGGACTCTTCAAAGCAGCACCATCTGGGGTCTTGTAGTCAATTACCTCATCAGCCCCTAAACTTTTCACCAATTCAATGTTGCGAGCTCCACATGTTGCTGTCACATGAGTGTTTTCCAGCTTTGCCAGTTGGATGGCGTAGTGACCTACACCACCTGATGCGGCAGTAACCAAAATGTTTTTCCGTTCACCACTCCCGTCAAGTTTGATCCCTATGGATTTGGTCAGTGCTTGAAGAGCTGTCAGACCTGCTACAGGTAAGCCAGTACATTCAGATGCTGAGGATTCTGATGGTCTTGATGCAGTGATGCACTCCTTAGCAACAGCAAACTCAGCTAGTCCTCCACCACTCTAACATTATAAAATTTCATGATTCATAAAACATGTCTTTTAGGCTGGTTGATATTGGTAACATCTTTGCATTATTCCATCATGTGTAATCAAGTCAAATGCAGGAATAAGATACCTCAAATACAAATATGTATGTTTTTTTCTCCAATTATAATTTAAAAATAAGACAAGATACAAGAGGGTGAGGGTAGATTTAAATTAGGATAATTTCGGCAATAAATCATTTTTTTTCTGCCACAAAATACTAGAATTCAACTTACACATAATGCTCATAGATATTTTTTGGCAAACACCTCCATCAGAAGTCAAAAGTAAAATAAGGAAGATTTCATCATAAAGTGGAAGATATAAAATTTCTTGAGAATTCCCTTTTAGAGTAAAGTCATCAAAGAAATTATCTATTTATAAAAGAGATTAGATACTGCTAGTACTATTTTAAAGTGGACAGGAGCAAGAAAAATATAATACTCATGATAACTTACAAAGGGGTTAACCAAGGCTACAACTTTGTCTCCAGGTTTGAACTTTCGGACTCCTTGACCGACCTCCGTGACCTCTCCAATTATATCAGTGCCTATAACAGAATGTAGTATCTTCAGCATGATACTCTGGAAATATTTGGAAAACATAACATAAAATAAAACAGTAGATGATTGTAAACTATACTGTACAATTATAATTAAAATCGTGTTGCAACATCAGAAGACTTAAGTATCAAGTTCAAGTTCAATGTGTAGTATGTAATTGAATTAAAAAAAGCTTCATGTATTTTTGCTCTTCATTCCAGATTTTTTAGTTGAATAGTGCAATTGCAAAATGAGATCTATAGCAGTTTTATATAACTAAGAAAGCCTATTGTATGAGTAAATGTTTCAACTTATCTGTCATATATTGGAAAGAGCAGCAATGGACTATGAGATCGAGAGGAAGACATTGCTACTTCAGTAATATACAGTTTTTCAGAGAACATAAGATCATGTAAGAACTGGTATCAGTAATTATGAAATAAAAGAAGAATGCCACAATATAACCATACCGATGAAGTATCTAGCTCCTCCCCTACTGTGTATTATTCACAAACAGAAAGGAAATGTATACAAGGCTCACTAGGTACTCAGAGACCTAGTTCTCTCCCAACAGTCTATTCCTACAATTCTCAGATACCCCTCCCAGCAACTCACCCTCCCTATATTCCCCTCATCCAATCCATGACAGAATCAATATTTCCTCACACTCCCACTCTAATTAACCTTGCCAGCTGGCAAGTTAGTTACAAATCCCACTGCTCACACTCAGGTCACATGTCGCACCCATGTCATTCCTGTTTTTCTTATTCTTTCTCATGTACACCTTAGCATAAGGGGAAACTCTATTGCTTACTTTACCATTTACTGCCTCACTGTTTATTGGGGTCCTAACAGATCATTACATACAAATTTTATTCATATCTGAAGAGACAGATATTCATCGGATTCTTGTCAAAGAAAATTGCTTCAATTGAAAATATTACTCAGAAATTGCCATATATTTCTGTAAGTGAACAAACCCTGCTTAATTGTGAGATACTGAAATGTCTATGATAAAGATGAATATCTAAACAACAGAGAGAGAAAGAAAAGAAAAGAAAAGGAAAGGAAGCTACCAGGTATATATGGGAACTTGCAAGGAAAAAGTGGCCACAACATGCGTTTCTGTACTTTCCAATCAAATGGATTTAGACTAGCTGCTTCAACCTTAATCAAAACCTCATCTTTGCTGGGAGTAGGTAAGGGAACTTCAACATGCTGAAATAAGTATAAATTATAAGCAGCATTCTTAATCTACTAATACTTTTTATGTTGGTGCTTTCTAGTTTCTAAGCACAGAAGTTAAAATAAAATGCATTTCCCACATCAGATTGAACTTTTTCTCAGGTAACATTAATGGCATACAGATAAATTTTATACAATGCTAGTTAAAGATAAATCCGCAGAGAAAGAATCTCATGGACGAGGGGCAAAAGTGCCACTGAAGATTTATCCAATTTAGTAGTTTATATCACAAAAGTTTATTCTTATCCTTAATAAAGATGGGGAATTTATGAAAGAGGGGAAAAGGGCATAAGTGTCTCCTCCTCTAAATTAGCGATCATTAACTTACTGCATTTGATCAATTAGTGAGGCAAGCAAAACATACACATTCTTATAAAAAGAAGGGACATCATATAAAAAATCTGGGATTCTTACCAACTACCAAAAGGGACATGATATAAATTTGCAGTAAAATTTTGATAACAAAGTAGGTAGGTTATTAGATTTCAATGGACTCCATATGTCATAGTTTTGTCCATGATTATGAAGTCGTTCCCTTTTTCACACACACCCAAAAGTTGAAAACAGAAAGAAGAAGAAGGGTTAAGGCATTGGAACACTTTTTTGGCAGTAATCACTCAACACAATATAAAACTTAATAAAATGCAACGACATGAAGATATTATAAAGACTCATATATCAGAGAGAGAACCTTTAAGCCAGCAGGTCCTCCACCGTAGCTATCGTACTGAACCGCATGCATGAGCTTCTTCCCCATATCCACAGTTGAGAAAGTGAGTGTGGAGGGTCTTAGTGTGAAGTAGAAAGTAGAGAGCTAGAGAAAGAGAAATAAACTTGCC
>PYAF01000603.1:5825-17792 GCA_007407185.1 Glycine tomentella
CGTCTTGCTCCGGATCTGCTTCTCCATTCTATCCAAAATCTTCAGGGGTCATGTAGGACTCATCAGATTCTCTCTAATCTGAACTGTGTCAGGTTCCACCATGTGTAAGGGATCAGCCACATACTTCCTCAACTGGGACCTGTGGAATACATCATGCAAACCTGACAACTGGGGAGGCAAAGCTAGCCTGTATGCCACTGGTCCTATCCTCTCAAGGATCTGATAAGGACCAATGAACCTAGGATTCAGCTTCCTCACACCTAAAGCTCGTCCTACACCTGTCACTGGAGATAGCCTCAGAAACACATGATCACCCTCCTTAAACTGTAAGGGTCTGTGCTTCTGATCATAATAGCTCCTCTGTCGACTCTGAGCCTTCATCAGCTTATCTCTGATCATCCTGATCTGCTCAGAAGTCTCTTGAACCATCTCAGGTCCAAGGAGCTGTCTTTCTCCTACCTCTATCCAACACACTGGAGTTCTACACCGCCGGCCATACAAAGCTTCATATGGTGCCATGCCCAAACTGGCATGAAAGCTGTTATTGTAAGAGAACTCCACCAGAGGTAGATATCTGTCCCAGCTAGTACCTTGCTCCAAGGCACACGCTCTCAGCATATCCTCCAGAGTCTGGATGGTCCTCTCAGTCTGACCATCGGTCTGAGGATGATAGGTTGTGCTGAGTCTCAGCTGGGTCCCAAAAGCATCCTGAAGAGCACCCCAAAACCTCGAGGTGAACTTCGGGTCTCTGTCACTGATTATGCTGTCAGGGACTCCATGTAATCTCACAATCTCCCTGACATACAGCTGGACCAACTTCTCTTTAGTGTAGTCAGACCTCATAGGCAAGAAATGAGCAGACTTGGTCAGCCTGTCCACTATCACCCAGATGGAATCACATCCACTCTGAGTCCTTGGTAGTCCCACCACGAAATCCATGGAAATGCTGTCCCATTTCCACTCAGGGATCTCTAAAGGCTGAAGCAGACCAGATGGTCTCTGATGCTCAATCTTTACCTTTTGACACACTAAACACTTTGTCACATGTTCAGCTATGTCTCTCTTCATCCCTGGCCACCAGAAATTCTTCTTCAAGTCATGATACATCTTAGTGGCACCTGGATGAATGCTAAACTGGCCCTTACGTGCCTCAGATAGGACGACATCTCTCAACTCGCCCTCAGGCACCACAATACGACCTTGGTATCTCACCAAGTCGTGATCTTCCCAGGAGACATCCTGTTGGCCAACCATTGCTCTTACAGCCTCATCCTGCTGTTGAGCTTCTCGGATTCTCCTGATCAGTTCATTATCTACCTTGGTCCTGCTCAATTCAAGACCATGGACACCTTCTGTCACTGTCAGGTGCATGTCTCTGAATTTCTCTATCAGCTTACAATCAGAGATCATCAAACATGCAGCAGTCACATGTTTTCTACTCAAAGCATCAGCAACCACGTTAGCCTTGCCTGGATGGTATCTCAGCTCAAAGTCATAGTCCTTCAGGAACTCCATCCAACGCCTCTGTCTCATGTTCAACTCTTTCTGATCAAAGAGGTATCTGAGACTCTTGTGGTCGCTGAACACTATCAACTTGGCACCATACAAATAATGTCTCCATATCTTCAGAGCAAACACCACAGCTGCCAACTCCAAGTCATGAGTAGGATAAGACTCTTCATGAGGTTTCAGCTGCCTGGAAGCATAGGCAACCACCTTCTGATCCTGCATCAACACACATCCAAGTCCCCTCTTGGACGCATCACAAAACACCTCAAATGTGCCTTCAGGATCAGGAAGAGTCAACACTGGAGCTGTGGTCAACTGCTCTTTCAGCTCTTGGAAACACTACTCGTACTCATGGGTCTAAACAAAGGGAACCCCCTTCCGTGTGAGTCTAGTCAGAGGTATCACCAGCTGAGAAAACCCCTGAATAAACCTTCTGTAGTAGCCAGCCAATCCCAGGAAACTACGGATCTCAGATACGTCCTTGGGCCTCTCCCAAGACATCACTGCCTCTATCTTGCTGGGGTCCACTGATACACCAGCTGCTAAGATCACATGGCCAAGGAACTTTACCTCTGATAACCAGAATTCACACTTGGCCAACTTAGCATACAACTGCTTATCCCTCAAGATCTGAAGGATTATCCTGAGATGCTTGGCATGCTCTGTCTCCGTCTTGGAGTAGATCAGAATATCATCGATGAAAACCACCACAAACTGATCCAAGAAAGGTCTGAATACCCTGTTCATATAATCCATGAACACTGATGGGGCATTCGTTAGACCAAACAGAATGACCTGATACTCAAAGTGACCATACCTAGACCGGAAAGCTGTCTTAGGTATGTCTGCTGGCTTGATCCGAATCTGATGATATCCGGATCTCAGGTCTATCTTGGAGAACACTCTGGCTCCCCTCAACTGATCCAACAGATCTTCAATACGAGGCAGAGGATACTTGTTCTTCACAGTAACCTTATTCAACTGCCTGTAATCTACACAAAGCCTCATACTGCCGTCCTTTTTCTTTACAAAGATCACTGGTGCTCCCCAAGGCGAGACACTCGGTCTGATAAACTGCTTGGACAGCAGGTCCTCCAACTGCACCTTCAGCTCCCTCAACTCCAGAGGAGCCATACGATAAGGTGCCACAGAAATCGATCCCACACCAGGAACCAGATCAATGGAGAACTCTATTTCCCTCTCTGGTGGTAGCTGAGTTATCTCCTCAGGAAACACATCCACGAACTCGCTCACCACAGGGATCTGAGACAAATTAACACCTGGCTTATCTTCTGTCACACCCAAGAAGATATAGCCTTGAGCTCCCTCCATAATCGCCTTGCGAACTTGCAAGACCGATAAGAATGAGGTGGAACTCGAACCTGCCTCGTCAGAAGGCACAACTACCCTCTTCTGACAACAGTCTAGCATCACGCCATACTTGACCATCCAGTCCATACCCAGAATCATCTCAAGGGTAGGCATCGCTAGACAAAACAAATCTATCACATAGGCTCTACCCTCATACACAAACTGCACGTCCTTGCAACACGTGCTCACCTGACATCTTTCTCTAGATGCAGTGGTAACCTCCATCGGAGGGGCAAAACTGAGCTTAGGCAATCTAAGCCTATCCACAACCACATCCTGTATGAAGGAATGTGTAGCTCCAGAATCAAACAATACCCTAACATCACAATCATCGATCAGAACTGTACCTCTGATCAGGTCTGGAGCTCTGGCTGCTTCCCTGGCATCTACTGTGTACACCTGTCCTGCTATGGGCGCTGTCATCTCTGCTGGAGCAGCCTGTGCCCGACCCTCTGTCTGAGGGCACTCTCTGGACATGTGGCCTGGCTGGCCACATCTATAACAGATAATCTGGCCTGTAGAACATGCTCCCAAATGCTCCTTTCCGCAGGCCGAACACTTCGGGATAAGTCTTCCCCGAACTGAACCCCTCTTGAATCTGTCAGAGGGTGCAGAGACTCTCAACATCTTGCCCTTACCCTTCCCGGGTGGGCCAGAACCTCTAGGCCTCCTCCCCTCCTGTCTATCTGAGGGAGCAGGCTGTCTGCCTCTCTGTCTCTGTAGGATACCCTCCACCTGGCGACTCTGTCTCACCAGGGTATCCATATCTCGTGACCCAAGGCCAGCCACTAGCACCTGAATGTCATCCCTAAGTCCCCTCAGGAACTTAGCTGCTAGAATATCAGCTTCAGGCAAAGGTCTCCTGAAGTATGCATACTGGGCCAGCTCATTAAACTGGGCCAGATACTCGTCCACCGTCAAGGTCCCCTGGACGAGTCCATCAAACTCTGCCTGCTTCTGCTCCCGGGCATCTCTAGGAAAATACCTGTCCAGGAAATAGGCCTCGAACAGCTGCCAGGTAATCACATCTCCCCGGCCTCTCAGAAGCTGTGCTGTGGTCTTCCACCACTCATGGGCGTCGCCCTGAAGCATATAGGTTGCATACAAGAACCTCTGGTGATCGGGGCACTCCATCACCTCAAATATCTTCTCTAGGGTCTGCAGCCACCTTGCTGCAGCCACTGGATCGTAGCCCCCTGAGAACACTGAAGGGTCATGCTTCCTGAAGGTAATCAGCATTTTCCCTCTGGCTGCTACATCACTGTCAGCCTCTATCTGGGACATCTGGTCCCCTCGCTGGTGACTCCCACCAGCCTGCTGGCGACTAACCTCGCCATCATGAGAAGGAGGTGTGGAGGATACTCTGTCATCCCTCCTGAGGTTTTTCACCTCCTCTAACAAGTCCTGGTTAGCCTTCATCAAGGCTTCATTAATTTCTCTGGTTGCAGCCATCTCTCGCTGCATCTCCTCCTGAGTCTGTCTATTAGCAGCTAACTCTTGCTGCATGGCGGCTAGTGCAGCCGCAACTGGATCAGACTGGGCACTGGTAGCCCCACTGGTGCTTCTAGGTCTCACCATAGCACTACACATGTACATCACACAGTGAGTTGATCAGGCTCACAGTTAATGTACCCCCATGCAATGCTCATGTCAAACAACCACAGACAAGCACCAAATCAAGTTCCATACATAATGTTCTTATCAAGAAACCGCTCTGATGCATGAAATGTAACGCCCCGTAGGCCTCCGGTGCGTTATCATTAACAATATCAGATTAGTGTCTCATTAACATTAAATCTTACTCAGCGGAAGCATAGAATCGTTTTTCTTGATTCATTATGTATGGAATCAAATAGATAAAACAACATTCAAATAAGGCACATAAATCACGTCCTTGCTGATCCAGTTTATCATACATAACCATAGACAGATAAATCACATCCACAATATACTCAAGAGGAAAATCATATCATATCATTAATAGTTCTATACATACATATACATCCGTGTCTTCACCACACCGTGGTGATACAAAAGAATAACTGCCCTCACCGAGGGTATACAAAACTATACAACCCTTATCCAGGGTACAAAACATAAACAAAACACAATTAAGCCTTCAAGCTCCTTCTTCTGCTCTCAGCCAAGCAGATAAGTCTCTACTCGGGCCTCCTACCCTGAGACTGCTCTCTTCTATCCGAAGAGTCACCTGAAATCACAAATCCCCACAAGGGGTGAGATACATATCTCAGTAAGCTCAGGGTCCTTGGGAAATCATCCCCACCCTGCCCACAATTCACAATACAAACATCAGACAAGCATACACATCAAGTCCATTCCACATTCATGGCAGAGAACCCTCAATGCCGTTCCTCATGGCAGAGATTCACTCAATGCCCTCAATACATGGCAGAGATTCACTCAATGTCCTCAATACATGGCAGAGATTCACTCAATGCCCTCAACATGGCAGAGATTCACTCAATGCCCTGGGCAGAGAACCTTCAATGCCCTCAATACTTGGCACAACCAGGCACAAATGCACACAGAGCAATATATGCAACACCCAATGCATGCATTATGAATATGACCATCACTCCCCCGGAGTGTGGTGTGCAACCAAGTGGGAACCATTTCCCAGGGACTCAGAACTTACCTGGCGAGGTATCACTCTGCAGTTCCTTCCCTGGTCTGTGGCTCCCGCCACCAACAGTTCCAATATCACGCCCTATTCAAGGGACATTCTAATATCAAAACCAATCCATAGACATTCAAACACAGCACATATCATGTACAGAATTCCCCTATCCTAGGGTTCAACCATTTCAGCCTAGCGCACACTAGGCCATCACAGATATATACAAAATCCACTAAGGCTGAGTACCAAGCAGCTGAGTCCTCCCAGACTCAATGCAAACACATGTCTGAGTACCAGCTCGTCTCAGCCTCCTAATTCAATTATCCCTGGAATGGTCTAAACCTCAATCAAGGCACCGTTCCACTAGCCTTTCAGGCTCAGCACAAACTCCATCAAGGCTCATGCATGTCTAGAGAACAACAAGTGACTCATTCCACAGCCACACATGCATATCACAGAGCCAAGATTCAAAGTTCACCAAATCAAAGACTGAAAGCTAAGCCTTCGTCACTAGACAGTTCTAAACAATTTCCTCTACAGGACCCTGGGCTAATTCTAGCCCCAGCTCAGTATGGGTCACAATATCCAGAAAATCCCAAATTCAAAATCACCCAGAGAAACTTGAGTTTCTTACCTCAGTGGCGACCAGAAATGCTGCAGGAATGCTTCCTCAAGCTCTGTTGTCCCTGCTACGCTTTGATTCCTCGCCAAACTCAAGTTTCAGAGGGTTCTCTGAGGAAAGGGATTTTGCTCACAAAAGAAGTTTCTAAGAAAAGGACGAAGGATTATAGCTTCCTAATCGGTTCTCTCAAGTTTAAGGGTCATTGGGAGGTGTTTAGGCTAGTATAAGAGGTCCAAGGAAGCTTGGAAAAGCTTTAATGGAGGTCCAGGGCATTAGCAAGAAGAAGAAGAAGTTTCTTCTTCAGCAAAACGCATTCTGCCCTTTATACTGGGCCTGCCCGAGGTCTGGCGCGATCCGCGCCAGCTCCGGCGCTACCCGCGCCACCATGGCGGTTTATGTGGCGCCACCAGCGCCACCTCCACGCTTCCAGCGTCAGCTTCCAGAACCTGTGGCGCTACCCGCGCCACACTGGCACTATCAGCGCCAACCTCCCCCTGGCCTATGGCGACGTCCACGCCTCACCTGGTGCTGACCGCGTGGAATTCCAGTGAAACTTGGTTTTCCAGACCACTTACCGCGCCATCAGCGCCACCTATGGCGCTATCCGCCCGGATTAGGAAACCTCTGGCGCTCCTCGCGTGGCTCTGACGCTCTGGGCGTCAAGTTGCAGTGGGTCTGGCGCCATCAGCGCCAGCCCTGGCGTGACTCGCGCCACAACCCTAACAGGGTTTTCTGCTAAACAATCCCGGCGCTAACTGCGTGGGATCTGGCGCCAACCGCGCCATAGTGAGGGTCCTTACATTCTAGGTTTGGGCAAGCTTTAGAAAGGACAGGGAGGCATTGTTTCAGTTACTGAAAATGTTTCAGATGCCTGATAATAGATTTGCCTAAGGTGGTAATCAATTACAAGTTCAGACAGAGGGTAAAACTTTTTGTCTTCATTGAAATAATCAATTGCCCAAGTTGGTAATGAAAAAATAACAACAAGCACACTAGAATGGGGGTTGAATAGTGTGTTAATCAAAGATATAGAAAATTTTACAACTTTTAGCTCGGATAGAGATAGAAAGGTAGAAGAATGGTAGGTTGTCCATTGTAGAGAAAAATAGGTTTTAATAAAGACAAGTTTGATTGTCCAGTGACTTAATAAGAGAGAGTCTTTTTAAAACATTTTTTCAAATAAACACTTGGTATTAAAGAAGTGACAAAGAGTGTTAATAGAACACTTAATAAACCATAAAGGAGAGAAGTAGAAACACTTAGTTTATACTAGTTCACTCAACCAGAGCTACGTCCAGTTCTCCTTTACTCAATAGTAAAGGACTCCACCAAAACTTGATTACAAAATAACTTTAGCAGAGTTTTGCTTCAGATAAGTGTTTTCTTTTTCCGTTAGTTTTGTTGGATATAGGAGGAGCTGAAGAAGAAGATCAAGGATAAAGCAGATGTTGCTTGAAGGTTTTAGCTTTTTACATGCCATTCAATTGAAGGAATTTGTAATTTGTAGAATGGTTTAAGAAGGCTTATCTTGTGATCCTTGCATTGTATAAAGCATAAACATATTCATGCATAAAATTTTTTAAGAAAAGAACTTAAGAGCTTATCTATGCATATTCCATGGCTTTGTCTGCTTTAATCAATTACACAAGGATATAATCGATTACCAGCTTCTGTTTGATTCTGGAAAAGCCACGAAGAACACTTTAATCGATTACTAGCTACTCATAATCGATTGCATAGCACAAAATGTAAATCATGATTATCTGTCTTAATCGATTACCATTACACTGTAATCAATTACACAAGTTCCTTTTTAAATATGCATGACTGCATTAATCGATTACCACAATCTGTAATCGATTACATAGGCTTATTCTGGAAATTGCACATGATTGCCTTAATCGATTACCATAATCTGTAATCAATTACCAAGGCATATTGCATATACAAGATTGACTGGTTTAATTGATTATTTCATGGAATAATCGATTACTTTGTTCGTTAAAGATTTCCAGATTGTCTCAAGAACATTTTAATCGACTACTTAGTTAAATAATCGATTACATATGTTAAAATAATCGATTACACTTGCATAATAATCGACTACTATCTGTTAAAACTGTTTTCTATATAAAGTTGCTTAGGTCTACAATTTCAAGAGAGATGATTTTTTTTCATATACTTGAGATTACGAAATCCCAATACAAGCAAAAGTTCTCATTGTCCAAGAAACAGTTTTCTCAGTATTAGATTTCTTGCTTGAGATTAAAAGATCATTTTGCTTCATACTTGAAGATGAGTCAATTTTTTTTCAAGAGAGTTGATTCTGAGCTTTGATATTCATACAACCTGGTGTTGATTGGTAAAGTCATTCGTGCATTCATTCATCCATTGAGGATCACAGGTTGTGTCTCGCTTAAACTTTCTTGTAGATTTTTTTGAGTTTCAAAATACTTTTGTAAGGCTAAGTTCAAAGAGTTTCTTTCAAGCTTTCTAGAGTAGTGTTCTCTAGGGGTAAAGAGCTTTGATTTCTAATAGGGTGTTAGAACTTTGATTCTTTGTGTAGGGTTGATAGAGAAAATCACTAATAATTGCTTGTAAAGAATACTTTTGAATTAGTGGAACTCTAACTTAGTTTGATTAGAAGAACTGGATGTAGCTTCTCTTGAGAAGTGAACCGGTATATGTGCTTGTATTAATTTCTATTGTTCTATCTCTTATTGCTATCTTGATCTCTCAGCTGTTGTGATTTCTTCATTTCTCAGTAAGTGCTGGTTTTGTGATTGGAATCTTGGATTGAGTGGTTTGATTGAATTAAGGTTGTGTTGGTATTAAAAGTGATTAAGATCCTAAAGTCTGATTTCATAAAGAATTTTAAAAGGTTAAGGTTATTCCAATTCACCCCCCTCTTGGTATTTGAGGGTATTCATTATTTTCAATTGGTATCAAGAGCTGGTTCTTGAAAGTTATTCAAGATCACTTTCTTTTCAAAGAAAATGAATACTACACAAATAACTTTTAAAGAGGGAGCCTCTCTCAATCGTCCTCCAATGTTTGAGGGATAGCATTTTAACCTTTGAAAAAATCGTATGCAAATCTTTATTCAATTAAATGACCCAGGTGCTTGGAATGCTATTGAGAAGGGTCCTTTGATCCCTACAAAAGTTGTTGATAAAAATGAAAGAATTCCCAAAGAGTGGGATGAGATGACGGAAGCAGAAAAAAGAGTTGTACAATATGACTTTAAAGTTAAAACATGATTACATCTGCTATTTCTTCTGATGAATTCTTTAGAACTATCAGGTGTAAAAGTGCGAAAGAAATGTGGGAGATGTTGGAAGTAACTCATGAAGACACTGACGAAGTTAGAAGGTCAAGAAAACATGCTTTGATTCATGAGTATGAAATGTTCAAGATGAATTTCACATAAAACATTTCTCATCTGCAAACAAGGTTCACTCACATTGTGAATCATCTTCTTGGTCTTGGAATGACCTTTGATGTTGAAGAGTTAAACATCAAAATCCTGAAATGTCTTACAAGACCATGGCAACCAAAAGTTACAGCAATCAAGGAATCAAAAGATCTATCTAAGAAGTCCATGGCTGCACTTTTCGGTAAGCTTCTTGAGTATGAACTTAAAATGTCACAATTAACACATTCTGAAAATGCATACAAAAAGCAAAAGAGTATAGCCCTGAAAATTGCATCATCAAATGTGGAAAAAGAAGACTCAAGTGATGAAGATGAATGTGATGAACATATGAACCTAATAGTGAAGAAATTCAACAAGTTCATGAGAAGAAACAAGAACAAAAAGCTATCAAACTTCAACAAGAGAAAGGACAACAACAACAACAACTCCACCGACTTCACTTGCTTCGAATATGGTAAGCCCGGACACATCAGATCTGAATGTTATATGTTTTTGAAGAAGCAACAAGGTGAGAGGAATACAAAGAAAGAAGGGAAACCAAAGAAGGCATACATAGCATGGAAGACAATGATTCAATAACCTCCGAATCAACAAGTGAATCAACAAGTGAGAATGAAGAAGCAAATGTTTGCTTCACTTCCACACTAAGTGATGATGAAGAATTCTCAAGTGCTGGAGCTGAGGTAACTTCTGAATATGATAATATTGTTGATGCTTTCCATGAGATGCATGAAGAGGCCCAAAAGCTTGCACAAACCAATAATAGGCTAAAAGGTAATCTCAAATGGCATGTTTCCTGTAACGACCCGCCTCGTCGCTACGATATCACTAACTCTT
The DNA here is from genome assembly GCA_007407185.1 of Glycine tomentella. Classification (NCBI taxonomy): domain Eukaryota; kingdom Viridiplantae; phylum Streptophyta; class Magnoliopsida; order Fabales; family Fabaceae; genus Glycine; species Glycine tomentella. Next base: position 16,239 of record PYAF01000603.1, read on the forward strand.
AATCATGCAACTTCAATTTTTAATAAAACTCATGATAATACAATTATCATACACATATTACAATTACATATTTAAACACATTATATATATATATATATATTAAATTAGTACATGTCATTCACATGTCAGAACTTCCTTTAGCTTTACATGTATATACACCTGAAATTACATATCAACAAAAAAGCCAAAGACTAACTAAGAGAGAGTTGATTAACAAAACACAACTCTTTCTCCAAAAAGGAATCCAACGTCATCACGTCGGCTTGGCGGCTCCAACCAAAAAGAAGATCTCCTTCCAAAGTCACCTACTGCTGTTTATTTGCTCCCACGAACCAAAGTTCGTGATCATCACAGGCACCAACCACACGGTACAACAAATGCAAGGGTGAGTTTATTATATAAAAACCAATAAATATCAGATAACAACAATTGGGAAGGAAACAACATTACCCACCACAATCATTAACAACAATCCAGGATTCCGATACACACTCAACAAACCAATCATCCAATGCATTTCACAACTCAAACAATCATGCATAGAATGATGCATGCACCTAACTCATCTATCAACATGCAATGTGGTACCATCACTAGAAATAGCCTCTTACAGGAAAAATGATTCACCGCTTATCAGGGCCACCCTGTCGTGCACTGGCCATTCCCCCACCCGGTGATCAGCCAGCGTCGCAAGGGAATTCCAAACCTGATGACCCCATAGTACCTGCATCCTCAGCCCACACAGGTACGCGCGTGCCTTCATTCTATTTCCACACATACAAATGAAGTATGAAACATGGGCATCATCAATGCATGACCTGGCTAAGAACAAATCCTTCCTCGCAAGGGTAACCTGTGATAACCCTAAGTTATGGCATAGTTGGCGCCATACCCCCGCGCTGTCGCGCGGGGATTCACACCAGAAAACCCTGTTGAGGGTGTGGCGCTGATAGCGCCAGGTCTGACGCTGATGGCGCCAGGGTCTCTGGAAGCTGACGCTCAGGGCGCCAATGCCACGCTGAGGGCGCCAGTGGTTTTCCAGCCCGCGCGGATAGCGCCATGGGTGGCGCGGATGGCGCGGTTAGTGGCCTGGAAAACCAGATTTCACTGGAAATCCACGCGACCAGCGCCAAGTGTGGTACTGATGGCGCCATAGGACAGGGAAGGCATGGCGCGGATGGCGCCATGGTGGCGCGGGTAGTGCCACAGGTTCTGGAAGTTGACGCTGGAGGCGCGGGAGTGGCGTTGGTGGCGCCACCTAAATCGCCATACTGGCGCGGTCAGCGCGGGGTCTGGCGCGATCAGCGCCAGAGCGCGGGCAGGCAATATATAAGAGGGCAGTCGCATTTTGAGACGAAGAAAACCTCTTCTTCTTCATTCCTCAGCCCCAGCCTCCATTGTTGATGCACCCAAGCTTCCTAGTACCTTATTTGTCAGTCTAAACACTTCCCTGTGACCTAGAAACGTGTTTGAACCGATTGAAAGCTAAAAACCTTCATCAATTCCTAAGTTTTGAGCAAAATCCCAACCTTCTGAGAAACCTCAGAAAAGTGA
>PYAF01000603.1:29664-41206 GCA_007407185.1 Glycine tomentella
ATCTAATACTCACATCAATAGCTATGTATGAATAATTCATATAAGATTTTGACCATAATTTTTGAATTTTCAGGGTGTTACAGATTACATAATGTAAATCAAAAGTAATACATTGCAGCTTTAATCGATTACCATATACTGTAATCGATTACACAAGCTATCTTGAAAATTATGTTTCACTGATTTAATCGATTACCATACTTTGTAATCAATTACATAGGCTTGTTTCTTAAGGAACCTTCACCGCCTTAATTGATTACCAAATATTGTAATCAATTGCACAAGAGGCTTCAAATATAAAACTTCACTGCTTCAATCGATTACAGTTCGGTTTAATCAATTATTTTGTTCGTTGTTAAACCCAGAAATCAGTCTTGAACACCTTAATTGATTAAGTGATAATTTAATCGATTACATGAGTCATTTTAATCAATTATTAGGCGCGTGTAATCAATTACAGTCTGTTACAAAAAGCTGTTATAAATATGTTTAAGGCTTGTCTTAAACCATAACTTGAATACTTCGAAATTTCTGAATACACACAAGCCTTCTCAAAGTTCCAAAGTGATTTTCTGGGTTAACTAAAGTCTTGTCCCACTTTTGAATCTTCATGGGTTTTAAATGATTTCTTGGGCAAGAATTCTCGAAGAAGTTTTGGTGAGCATGTTCTGAAATCTTGTTTCTCATTCAACTCTTATTGGTAAACCATATGCATTCATATTTATTGGATCATAAGGTTGTTTCTCTCCATAATCTTTGATTATAATTTCGTTTTGCAATTTCTGTTATTTGATGCTATTGTAAAGGGTTCTTTGAAGCTTGTTCTAGAGTAGTGTTCTCTAGGGAAGAACAGAGTAGTGTTCTCTTGTTCTTGATCATTAGGAGTCTAATAGGGTTTTAGATTTCTATTCTTTATCTAGGGTTGATAAAGAGGGATTGTTGTAAAGCTTGTAAGAACTGAATTTTATAATAGTGGAACTCTAATCTAGTGTTGATTAGAAGAAATTGGATGTAGTTTTTCTTGAGATGTGAACCAATATAAATTGCTTGTGTTGATTTTCTTTATCTCTATCTCTACAAGTAATATTGTTCATTTGTTCTTGGTGTTATTATCTTTACTCAACAAGTTCTGTTTTGAGCTATTGATTTGTTGTGCTAAGTAATTTGATTGATTAAAAGCTTTCTTGGTTTAAAAGTGATTAAGATCCTTTGACTATGATTTTATAAATAATTTTAAAAGACCAAATTTAAACCAATTCACCCCCTCTTGGTTATTGTGAGTATTCCTATTGTTTTCTATATAAAGCTGCTTAGGTCTGCGATTTCAAGAGATATCATTTTTTTCATATACTTGAGATTACGAAATCCCAACACAAGCAAAAGTTCTCATTGTCCAAGAAACAATTTTCTGAGTATTAGATTTCTTGCTTGAGATAAAAAGATCATTTTGCTTCATACTTGAAGATGAATCAAGATTTTTTTCAAGAGAGTTGATTTTGAGCTTTGATATTCATACAACCTGGTATTGATTGGTAAAATAATTCGTGCATTCATTCATCCATTGAGGATCACATGTTGTGTCTCTCTTAAATATTCTTATAGATTGTTTGGAGTTTAAATACTTTTGTAAGGCTAAGTTCAAAGAGTTTTTTTTCAAGCTTTCTAGAGTAGTGTTCTCTAGGGGTAAAGATCTGAGTAAGGTTATCAGGATCTTGGTGATTTGATTTCTAATAGGGTGTTAGAACTCTGATTCTTTGTCTAGGGTTGATAGAGAAAATCACTTGTAATTGCTTGTAACGAATACTTTTGAATTAGTGGAACTCTAATCTAGTTTGATTAGAATAACTGGATATAGCTTCTCTTGAGAAGTGAAACAATATATGTGCTTGTGTTAATTTCTATTGTTCTATCTCTTCTTGCTATCTTGATCTCTTAGCTGTTGTGATTTCTTCATTACTCAACAAGTGCTGGTTTTGTGATTGGAATCATGGACTGAGTGGTTTGATTGAATTAAGGTTGTGTTGGTCTTAAAAATTATTAAGATCCTAAAATCTGATTTCATAAAGAATTTTAAAAGGTCAAGGTTATTCCAATTCACCCCCCTCTTGGTATTTGAGTGTATTCATTGTTTTCAAGTTTTCTCTCTTTGCTTTTTGGGTAGAGATCGACTGCCTTTTATAGACTTCAATGAAGGATCTGTTACAGAATCAATGTCGATTCCTTGATAATATTATTGTCTCAAAGAGGAGGATAAGGCAACATGGCGTGCGTTGATTTGCGAGGAATGCACGATAGTACAGATAACACCATGTGCTCCTTGTCCTTGGCGAAGGCGACCTTTAGGGAATATTTTTGTGAATGCCTTCTATTTTCTTCTATTTTGTCCTTAGCAATTCAAAATAAAGAGAGGAAAAATGAATTTGTATAGTATAGAGCTGATAACCGATGTCGCATCGCTTCAAAACAATTAAACTATGCTAATTCTGTAGCACAGGATTAACCTAGGTCGACTCAGAGCCACGATCAATTTGGTTCCAACTTCAATTCACTAGTAAACAATAGGGGAATTTTTATCGAACAGTTTGCATTTGATAAACAAAAATTGCGAAAACCAAGCAAAATAGAAACTAACAGAATTACAGAACATCAATCCAATTCATCAAACAAAGCAATGCAAATTATCACAGTTCTCAAATAATGATCTTGTTATGAAAGTTCACTCAATTTCATTAGAATCAGTTCAATCGAATTAACTCCTAAATTAATTGAAACCACAAACCTAATTGAAATATCATCCAAACAATCTGTGATTAAAATTCAAAATTAGGAAATGAATCCATAACCTAATCCGTTTTCAATCCTAAAAACATTCATAATCATGAAAATCGAATAGAAGATTGAAGAAGAAAATAAACATTCACACAGGAATTGAAATACCAAACCAAAACTCAAATTCTCTTTACTTGGATTGGATCCTTGGATTGATTGATTTTTTAGACTTCTATGACCATCATCAACGGAAGACCCACAAAATTAGTTCAAGAAAATGGAATAACAGAAATGAAAATAAAGAAGAAAATGAAGAACAGTGAAGAACAATTGGAGAAAATGAGAGAAAAAAGTTTTAATTCTGAAAACTTCTAAAAGAAACTACAAATTCTCTTTGTGCTAAAATGAAGTGCAAAAATCCACTAACTAATTGCACTAATGTATAGTGGCTAAGTCAGTAGGAAAGGATGTTCCATGATTAAGCCCATCTAATCTAACTAATTACTAATTACACCAATTTGCAACCCAAAACTCAAGTGCAGAGGTCCTGACTTCCAAGCCCAAAATGACCCTCAAAATGACTGAATTGGCCTTGTCTTATCTTTAGGCCCTGCACAAGGAAGATAGGTCAAGTAAGCAAAAAATCCAAAAATAAGCAACAATTATTAATTAAGCTCAATTGCTTGCCTAAGACAAAAATTGAATTAGAGTGAGAAAATAAAAATCTAAGAGAAGTCAAATAAGCTAAGAAGAATAGAAAAATATTAAACTAAAAACGCTCAATCAAAATATCCCACACTTAAACTTTTGCACTTCTTGGCAAAACTAAAAGAATGACTAAGAAAACAAATTTAAACTAAAGTAAACCATAAACTAAAAGAAAGGTATGAACAAGGCACACAAATTTTTCAATGGATCCTAACAATGCACAAAAGTGAGAAAGATGAAAAATGAAAGAATGATATTAAGGTAACAAACAATCCACGAACACATGATTAAAAAGTGCAAAGTGAAAAAGTAGTCAAGTTAAAATTAAGAATGAACCAAGGCGATAGAAATCTCTCAAAGAGCAACACTCAACCTCTTCTAATGTGTATGGGTTTATGTTTACGCTAAAACACTAGATGTAACTAGCAATCCAAATTTTGACAAGACTCTAATTCATTCAACTTGAAATACACATGCATCAAAAGATCAAAAGGACTTTATTGGCTTGTAATGCAAGCTTAGGTAAAGGGTGGATAAGAAAAGGATAAGGCTAAAACTAAGAGAAAAGAGGGGCAATAAGAAGTAAACCAACAAGTAAAAAGAGGGGTAGAAACAAAGAAACAAGGTAGAGAACAATGAAATTAAAATAAAAAGAATTTACAAGGATGAAAATGAACCACAACAACTTCTATTGCATTTTTTTCTTTGCTTGTACTTCTTTTTCTTCTTTGTTTATACATTTTTCTTCTTTGAACTTTTGCTTTTTAAACTCTTTCTTTTCTTTTCTTTCCAAATCAAAACAAAATTAAAAATACCCCACACTTGTTTGAAACCCACTCCCAAAACAATTCCAAATACCCTTCTCTCCCTAAAGTTAGGATAACATGGTTTTCCATTTTTTAGTTTCTAATGAGCTACTCAAGAAAGAAAAGGTTAAAGGCTCAAAAAGGGTGACAATGGATATCAATGCAATGATAGGTTTATTTGGCTAGTGGATAAAAGAAAGAAGGCCTAAATCATCTCAATCAAAGCATGTGCACTACTAGAAAAATGAGTTTTAACATCAGTAGTTTAACATGGATTTTATTAAAAACCGATGTTAACCAAAACGCGATGGCAACTTCGTAAATAAACGAACGTAGTTAACATCGGTTTTCCTAAAAACCGATGTTATTGTCTATATGTCAACATCGGTTTTCTTAAAAACCTTTAAAACCGATGTTAACAGAACATGTTAACATCGATTTTTAAGGTTATTTTTGAAAACTGATGTTAACAGATAGACAATAACATCGGTGTTGAGGTTATTTTCGAAAACCGATGTTATTGTGTATCTGTTAACATCGATTTTTAAGGTTATTTTGGAAAATTGATGTTAACATGTGACGTTAACATCAGTTTTATTTGAACAGATGTTGTGAAGAATATAGTTAACATCGGGTTGTCTTTGGTAATCGATGTTGTTTTTGTTAATATAAAAGCGCTGACCCCCAAATTAAAAGCCCTCACTGAAACGCCTCAAACTTACCATCTTATTATTAATTGATTTTTAAAGAAAATCCTTTGCCAATTCGCTTAAAAATATTGAACCAAAATTACTATTAACTAATATTCAAAAAATTTCCATGTCTTGTTAACATTTATAACTAGGATATACTGTAAAATAAAATACAAACTGATATAGATTCTATTACATAGAACAAATAACTAAAATATTTATTACAACAAAACATCTTCAACCAAACATCTTCAACAAAGTCCTTCATCAAAAGCAGCTTGCCAAATCTTTCCTTACTATTCATCTGCTCGTCCAAATAAAATTGAGGTCATAGCAGGTGTCAACCACAGACACAAAATACAGGGTAAGTTTATGATAAACATAATTTAAGTAACAGAATATATTCAATATGCAGATATTTATAACAACATCCTCAAAGATGCATGATTCTCTTAGACTCTTATCATGATGCATGATTCTCTTAAACTCTTTCAATATTTGGTACCAGTTGTCAAGATAGCCCCATCCCTGTGGCATAGAACTTATCCGACCAGTCAGGGTCTCCCGGTGTTGCACAGGTTCTCACCCACACTTCATGTGATCATCATGGGTGGTGTGATTCCCCACTGCAAGAGTCACCCCCCAGCTCAGACACCTTTTGTCTGAACGCACGGACTCAGTTCCTGTAGCTATCTGACACACTTCCTCTTTGAGACAATTCTTATACACACCTCATCTCTGAGGCAACTCTTATGCACATGAGATACATGAAACTGATTCACTTAATGTATAACTCTTTTCATTTTATCAACTCATATTTATTTTCAACATCAGTCTTCAATCACTGTCTCATATACTTTACTCCGAAATTCAACATAAATCAAGAACACAACATATCACCCATGTATAGAAACACTCAACAATACATGAAACTTCATTCAAGCACTTAATCATATAACTATAACTTGAGTCCAACAATTTCTCAGATATAATTCATACTACACAGAACTTCAAGCACTTATTCAAATACAAACAACACTTAAACTATCTTTATCATAAAGCTTCCCTATACATACCTTGTAACTTCTTTTAAAACTTGTCTTTCTCTTCCTAAAGTGGCTAACTTTACATGTGATTTCTTCAAGATGGTGGGGTCTATTCCTACTTAATTTAGGCTTTGAAAAAGAGAGGATGAAAGTGAAATGAAAGGGATGTGAGAGAGGAAGTTCACGTGTGGTCTTTTGTAGAAGGGTGGTCTTGAAAATGACCTCCACTTAGGGCCCCCCCTTTCCTTTATATAGTGGTTGGAAATTGATATAATATTCAAGGACATTTTTACCCTTCCTAACTAATTACCTTCATTTAGTTTCATCTTAACTTAGTTTCCTCTTATTCCATTATATTCTAACTAAGTTCATCATTATTCTTTTACTTTATAGAAAAATCTTCTAAGCCTTAATGATTTCTTTTACAAGTGTCCATTACAAGTGTCCTTACACTTGTCCAAGCTCATGAAACTTCTCCATTCTTCTTGCTTTTCATGTGGACAAGTTCTTAGCCAAGGGAAGATTTTTATCTTCCTTTCATTCTTATATATCATGTTATTTTTTAAATAAAGAAAGATAATCTAATTTCATTTTTACCTTATACATAGCATTTTCTAGTAAGAAGTAAAGTTCAATTTGAACTCTTCTATCTAAAGATAATATTGAATAATATAATTCTAGAGTTTTCCAGAGACTGACTTCAATTACAATATAAATTACCCATAAGCAGTTTATACAGAGTGCTACATAGACTTTACATATAATACTGCTCTAATCTTAATTCTGATTGTTCTATACTACTTCTGACCATCAAAATTACTAAACTATTTCATTAAATAAGTCTATACATCCTATAGTTAAGAGAAAATTCCATAGATCTTGTTTATCATTTTTTCATATTTTTCTGATGCTTAAATTTTTCTGAATAAAGTTTCAAAATTATTACCTTATAAAATTCATAGAAATTCTATTCTAGGGTTTTCTGTCACAAAGTATTTTGATAATCTGTCATCTAAGAGTATTCTGTAATTTCATCAGGTTTTCACAAAATTTCTAAGGGTGTCTCAGACAATTTTAGTATCAAGGGTATTATGGTTATTTTAAAGTATCCAAGGATATTTGTGTAATTTTTACCTTAAGGACATTTCTGTAATTTCTGTTTTAAAGTAAGAGTAATATGGTCATTTCGCTTAAACTATTTTTGTAATACCTCTAATTAATATTTCATACAAATAATTTAAATATAGATCAATCAGGCCAAACATTTACATCAATAATTATACAAGAATAATTCATACAACATACATTTTACAGTTATTGAAATATCAGAGTGTTACACTCACTCCTCAGCATTCACTACTGCTCGTCTTCTTCACATTTTTCTTTCGTGCTCGCGTTCTCCTCGCGTTCTAAGTGTTTTGGTCTGCTCGCAACAAAGGCATTTCACTTTTACTCTCACTCGCGTGCGCTCAGGTAGTATCTCTTTTGCTTTGTTCTCTTTGTAAAATATGGGAACGCTTCACACTTAACCAAGAGGGGGGTGAATTGGTTAGCCTTGGTAATTTAAAAATTACTTGATGAATCAAAATCAGAGTTTCTTTGTCCTTTGGATCTTTATCACAAAAACAATCAAGATTCTTTATCCAAGATCAATCCAAGACTTGTAATGCCTCAAGAAACAATATGTAAAAACATAATTCACAAAGAGAATTGACAATTATGCAGAAAATGAGAGACTCAACACTAGAGTAGAGTTCCACTATAACAAATATTATCCTTACAAGCAATTACAAGCTTCTCTTTATCAACCCCAGATAAAGTTCAGAAGTCTAAAAACCTATTAGACCCTTAGAAGCAACACCCATACTGAGAACACTACTCAGCTGTCTTTAGAGAAACACTATCTCTAATCTTGCAAGAAAAAAAACCCAATTACAATGGAACTTCACATACAAAGATTCAATCAGAATTTTACACCATCAAAAGAGTAAGGAAAGAATTCACCTAATGATCCAAGAATGATATGCATAATGATGAAAATACCAGGTTGAATGCAGAAACAACATGCAGAACAAGCCTTTCCTTAAACTTTGAAATGAATTGACTTGCTTCACTAAATCCTAATGACCCATTCTTATTTTAATGGGAGCAAGACCTTTGGAACCCAGAAGAAAGCCTTTGTGAATGCTTGGAAAGCTCTTAGAATGCTCAGTGCTCGAAAATTCAATTTCTATTTTGTTCTTTCAATCAGACAAGGCAAGGGTTCTATTTATACTAAAAACAGTAACAGAAATAATCGATTAAATAAGCTCCTGTAATCGAATGTTTATCATTTGTAATCGATTACACACGCTCCCATAATCGATTAAAGGTGTTCATAGAAGGTTCTGAGTTACAGCAACGGGTCATTTAATTTATTATCCCGATGTTTAATCGATTAAGACAGACTTTGCAAAAATCATGTTTGTGAATTGTAATCGATTACAATACATGGTAATCGATTAAGGCAGACTATGTGCAAAACATGAAATGAACTAAATAATCGATTACAATAAATGTTAATCGATTAAGACAGACTGATCTCTTTTTCTAAATAGGCAAGTAATCGATTACAGATCAGTGGTAATCGATTAAACCAGTCACTCGATTAGATTTATGTGTATACTAGAATGAAATAATCGATTAATACAATGATGTAATCAGTTAAATTGTTCTTGATAAATTCCATAAAGCTTGAAGAACAATATAATCGATTCTTTAAGTAAAGTAATCGATTAAACCAACTTAAGGCCATTTTTCCAAAACACTTAGCTTCTTTTTAAGTTCCAAAACAATTACTTAAAGCCTTTTATGATGTAATGCATAAATGAATATAAATGGTATGCATGCAAGAACTTGGATCAACAGAAAGCTTTCTTTCCTTTTACCTTTAGTCACAATCTTCATCTTCAAGCCTTCAAGCATGTTGAAAGTCAAAACATTTCCAAGTCTTTACGTTGCTTCAGTCTTCAAGAGCTCCCCCTCAAATCAACAATCTCCCCCTTTTTGGCTTTAAACATGCCAAATTTGAAATTGAAAAACAATGGGTCTTGTGATTAAATGGAGAAGCTTCATACCATTTTTCTGCACATGCTTAACACCTGAAAAATTCAAAATCCCTTTGCAAGAACAAGTGTTAAAGACATCTATTATTAACTCAGCATTCATTCCTAAAATGTATGTGTTAATTGCAATCAATTTAAGCACTTAACTCCCCCTAACTTTTCCAGATTATGCAACTGAAATTTCAGTTCAAAAATAGCACAAAAAATAGGGGCAAACAGAGTATATGCAGAGCATGCTGGTTTTCAATTATTCTCCCCCTATTTGGCTTTTTAAAGGCAAAAATGTAAGACACAGCGAATTTAAACATAAACTGAAGCATAATATGGCATTAATTTTGAAATTGAGGAGTACATATTGAAGCTTATCAAACAAAGAAAAACAGAGTACATTAAAACATAACAACTAAGGCCTAAATTTCTTCAGATTCATCATCCATCTTTAGTGTGGCCTCTATATCATCCAATCTTTCATTTAACTCCCTAAACGAGCCTAGGACTTCAGCCTTGAAGTCATGATGCATCTGCAGGAGTCCATCCATTTTAGCCAGCATAAGAGATTCGAACTGAGAGTGAATGGGCTGTTGAGAAGTGGCTCCTTCATTTGCAGAATCACTAGGGAGCTTTTCACTGTCAGCAACATGTTTCTGTTGCTGAGGCATTTGTTGAGGCTGTGGAGGCTGTCCACCCATGACCCAGCCATCAAGAGTTGTGCAGTCCAAGCTTTGAGATATGCTTCTCTTGGATGAGGCTGTTGGAGGAGTTGGTGTTGTCCACCACTTCATTTGACACATCAATGCCAAAATAATCAATAAACCTAGAAACTAGGACATGATAAGGAAAGGGAAAGTTAACAAGCCTTTTTGATTTCATCATAATTTCCTGGAAGATAAGTACCCAGTTCATGGGAATGGAGTTTGTGAGACCATACATGAGTTGCAGGTCCTCATCAGTAGCTTGGGCATGGTTGGTTGCCCTTGGGGTTAAGATATATGTGATAAGGTAGTGGAGAAGTCTGTTTTCTGGTGCCATAGTACTCAATCTATTCCTAATGGGTTGGTCTGGGTCAGTGAGACACTCCTTATAGGTTCCTATCTTGCTATAACCACCAGGGGTTTCATCAAATTTTCTTTCCCCATCATTGATAACCCCAGCAACTGACTCCCAAATCTCAGGAGTAACTACCATCTCTACCCCCTTAACAGTGGACTTAAAGTAGCCTTGCATAGAGCCTTTGCCATAGGTGTAGAAAACTCTAACAAGATCAGGGTAATAAGTACCCTTCATCTCCATGAACTTCCTAAGGCCTTGGGTTTCTAACAGGGCAGGAAAAACAAAACCTTCTTTTATGAACCATTCTAGGCTAATGTATTTGCGTGAGCAGATAGGCTTGGTGGCATTATATTGCAAATATTGCATTTTGTCAGATTCTTTGGTGAACCAAAGACTTAACCGATTAGGTGGAGGTTGGGGTTGAGGGTTTGATGATGACTCTCCTACCTTCCTTTTCCCAGTCCTAACACGTTTGGGTGCAGACATTTTGAGCAAGACAGAGAGGAGTACAGAAAAAGACACAAGAAAATGTAAGAAAGGATGGAGTTTGGTGCAAGAAAAAGTTGAATCACAAGACTACTATTTATAGGCAAGGATTAAGCCTTCAACGTTCAGATTTTTCAAAAATAAAGCTGTTATAGATAGTTAATGGAGGTTAATGATGGTTTAGACGTTACAGATATCTAGAAAAACTGTCAGAAACCACATAACAGCTCGAATAATCAATTAATTTCTCAAGTAATCGATTATTCCAGTGCACCAAATAATAAAATTTATGCAGTGTAATCGATTAATCTGTGATGTAATCGATTATATTAATGATTGCCAGAGGTTGAATATGACCAGTAATCGATTATATGCCTTATGTAGTCGATTATTTGCTTAAAGAAGGCAATCTAAGCATGGATAAGAACGTTTTAATCGATTAACCCGACTGGTAGTCGATTATTACAGCAACATAGCTATTTCCTGATTAAAGTTTTTAATGATTTAATCGATTAACCCGATTGGTAATCGATTATTACAGGAAGGCACAAATTTTGATTTATAATGAGTAATCGATTACGAGTGTGATGTAATCGATTACATTAGCCTGATTTTCATACTGAATGTCAGTTTTAATGAAAATAATCGATTATTCCGAGTCTTAATCGATTATTACAGCACGTATAGCAGAGAACAGAGCATTTTAACATTTGATACAGCTTTTAATACATTTGAATGATGATTATGGCAAGAGGCTTTCAATATTTCACATGAATTATGTAACAAACAAGCTAGATGATATTGTTTTCATCAAGGATTCCTAGCATGTTTCTAAGAGTGTAAAATCTATCCTTAGGCAGAGGTTTTGTAAAAATATCAGC
>PYAF01000603.1:45551-56042 GCA_007407185.1 Glycine tomentella
ATGGGAACACTTCACACTTAACCAAGAGGGGGGTGAATTGGTTAGCCTTGGTAATTTAAAAATTACTTGATGAATCAAAATCAGAGTTTCTTTGCCCTTTGGATCTTTATCACAAAAACAATCAAGATTCTTTATCCAAGATCAATCCAAGACTTGTAATGCCTCAAGAAACAATATGTAAAAACAGAATTCACAAAGAAAGAAATCAATTATGCAGAAAATATAAGAACACACAAGATTTATACTGGTTCACCTCAAACACTATGAGGCTACATCCAGTTTCTTCTACTCAACACTAGAGTAGAGTTCCACTATAACAAATATTATCCTTACAAGCAATTACAAGCTTCTCTTTATCAACCCCAGATAAAGTTCAGAAGTCTAAAAACCTATTAGACCCTTAGAAGCAACACCCACACTGAGAACACTACGCAGCTGTCTTTAGAGAAACACTATCTCTAATCTTGCAAGAAAAAAAACCCAATTACAATGGAACTTCACATACAAAGATTCACCATCAAAAGAGTAAGGAAAGAATTCACCTGATGATCCAAGAATGATATGCGTAATGATGAAAATACCAGGTTGAATGCAGAAACAATATGCAGAACAAGCCTTTCCTTTAACTTTGAAATGAATTGACTAGCTTCACTAAATCCTAATGACCCATTCTTGTTTTAATGGAAGCAAGACCTTTGGAACCCAGAAGAAAGCCTTTGTGAATGCTTGGAAAGCTCTTAGAATGCTCGGTGCTCGAAAATTCAATTTCTATTTTGTTCTTTCAATCAGACAAGGCAAGGGTTCTATTTATACTAAAAACAGTAACAGAAATAATCGATTAAATAAGCTCCTATAATCGATTGTTTATCATTTGTAATCAATTACACACGCTCCCGTAATCGATTAAAGGTGTTCATAGTAGGTTCTGAGTTACAGCAACGGGTCATTTAATTGATTATCCCGATGTGTAATCGATTAAGACAGACTTTGCAAAAACCATGTTTGTGAACTAAATAATCGATTACAATAAATGTTAATCGATTAAGACAGACTGATCTCTTTTTCTAAATAGGCAAGTAATCGATTACAGATCAGTGGTAATCGATTAAACCAGTCACTCGATCAGATTTATGTGTATACTAGAATGAAATAATCGATTAATACGATGATGTAATCGATTAAATTGTTCTTGATAAATTCCAGAAAGCTTGAAGAACAATATAATCGATTCTTTAAGTAAAGTAATTGATTAAACCAGCTTATGGCCATTTTTCCAAAACACTTAGCTTCTTTTTAAGTTCCAAAACAATTACTTAAAGTCATTTATGATGTAATGCATAAATGAATATAAATGGTATGCATGCAAGAACTTGGATCAACAGAAAGCTTTCTTTCCTTTTACATTTAATCACAATCTTCATCTTCAAGCCTTCAAGCATGTTGAAAGTCAAAACATTTCCAAGTCTTTACATTGCTTCAATCTTCAAGAGCTCCCCCTCAAATCAACACTCTTTGAGGTACTCTCGCAACTCACATGTTGAACTAACTAGTTGGTATTCGTTGTTTATGTTACCGCCATGGATTTCCAAAGTAGGAGGCCTTATTTGCTCGAGACCGTGGTTCGCATTGTTTGTGTTAGCTTCACAGGTACTTGACTTTATTTCATGCTTGTTGGTGTTGCTTATTCATGTGAAAGAGACAATGGCTATCTGTTGATGTATTTTTGTTAAAAAAAATGTTGGATAGTTGTATGGTCATTTTCTGGAATTGGTTTTGTTTGTTGTTAATTGTATGTGGTAGGGTACTATGTGGTTTTAAGATGAAATGTTGGATATCTCATATGTACATTTGTAGCATTGATGGATCTATATGTCTTTGTTGGATTGATGAGAACTAATAATGGTCAGCCAAGCAAATAAGTATAAGACCTAGAGATTAACACCATGACAAACAAGAAAGAAAAACAAAAACAATATACATGTTGGCTGGTTTGTTTTGGTTTCTGTTTTTGCTTGTGGGATACACCAATAGTGGGGATAGTTATAGCCTTATTGATGTTTAATTTATTGTCACTGTTATTATACTAAATGAAGTTTATATGGTTGGTTGAAGAATTTAGGGCACTTAGTAGCTGATTAAGTAAACTTGTGATGCTATTTTTTGGTCCTTGTTAAGCAAAGTTGTTAAGTATTTTTGTTGGGAATAATTTGGAGCTATGTTAGGCTTATGATGTTGGCAACACTGGTAGATTTTGTTTTAGTCATTGGATTAGTCAGGCTCTCAAATAATGGTGTTGCCAAGCAATTCTTCACAAATAATGTGGTTAAGCTAGGGAGAATTGTGATGGACCTAAAAGTAAAAGTTGCATATAAGTGTTAAAGGTCAAGCTAGTGATTACAACATTGCCCGCTTAAAAGTTCCCCTCATGTTGATAGCACCTTTCTTCTGGTCCAACTAAATACCACAACATTGGTTGCTTATATTGATTGCCTAATTGCATCCAAGTTGGGAATGTAGTTTGGTATTGGTTGGCTGCTTCGAGTCTCACAACATTGGCTGCTTATTTTGGTTGGTTGCTTATATTGTATGTCATTAATGGATCTTGCTTTTTCTATTTTCTTAGATGCACTAAGATAACCATTAACTATGTGAATGGCTCTTTTATTCTCTGAAATACCAGCCTAGGCATCTATCTATACACTATACCAGTATAGCTAGGTTGGTGGCTATTTGTATTTTGGTAGAAACAACTTATGTTAATTTATCCAAAATAACACACAAAACAAACTTCAGCACTCACAATCACAAACTTTGTTGACTAGGCTAGCTAATATTAACCAATATTACATTAATATTTCATATACTTTTATACATAAGAAGGAAAATAGAAGTGAATCGCTGGAAAACAAAGGGGCTTGTTGGAAAACTAAGTTTGTTGCTAAAACAGAGCATCGTTACATTAATTTTTAACCCTTCTTTAGATTTGTTAGATGTTTGGAGGGAACTTTCAAATAACAAAATGTTGATTGTCCGGTAAAACTTTCAAATAAGCTGTCTTTGTCTTTGTAGATCAGAGGGAAGGGTATTTATCATTGTCAATTGGCCGACCTCATTTCCCGTATTCTAGGGTTGGTGTATTTATGACATATCAATATGTTTTATCATATTCTCATGATCTCGGAGTGTGATTGAGTCTAAATAGCTAAATCTTATTAGAATATTTTCTTTAATTTCATCATTTTTATCTTAGATTCGATCGGTATTGATACTATAGGATATAACTCGGATTATAGCCCGATAATTACACTTGTCCCCTATCAATGGGATATGACACATAGTATGCATCATGGTTCGATTTGATCTTGATATGTGTACAGTTCCCTAACCTTAAGCACAAGATGCATAAAGGCTAGACTAGAAGCTAGCATTCACATCATGCACGATCCAATTCGATCTAATTGTGTACACTACCCCTTAACCTTAAGCACAAGGTTTATAAAGGTTAAAAGCGTTCACATAAGAGTCTGACTTGATTTAGGTATGTACGAAAACTATATTAATTAAATCCTAAAAATATTAAAATAATAGAAATTGTAGATTGTGAACTCCTCTTTCGAAATTTAAACCTATCAGCTTGCCACCCTTTAACAAAATTTTTAGAAAGATAATGACATCGAAAAATTAGTTGTCTTTGGGTAGTAAATAAAACTGATCAGAATTGCAAATTAAAGAATTAAAGACGTGTCCTCTCTCCTTTCCCCCGTTGAGAAATTGCTACCAACCATTTTAAATAGTATGATTAAATTTCATAATTCAAATTCAAACGCTCTATTTGTTTAATCAATAGAAATTTTGAAATCTTTTATACCTAAGATGGCACACTGTAGTCCACAAATGATGAGATGAGAACAAATTGTATCAACAAATGTCATCCATCATTAATTAAAAAGATGGATCTGTTCTTTTTATTTCAACCGAAAATAGAAAAAGCTATGAAGTACCAAAGCTAGCTCCTGGCCTATAAAATCCCAAATAGGTAGCTTTTGGACTTTCAATTTGATTCAGTTGCTACACCCACATATAACAGTGTCATTGTGCAAATTTCAAACCAAAAGACCAGAATAAAGCAGTTATATTTGAAGCTTGATTGCTTGATTGCTTGGATGGTCCCATCTTAATTTTAAGGTGGCTATAATTAAGGGACTTAAATGGCTAAAATGGACAACAAGATGACCACTTGGAAGCCTATAGTTTTTTGTTGTTGTTGACAGCTAGAGTTTGAATAACTGAGAAATTGTCCTTAGGATTTATGAGCACAAGCTTGAGTTATGGGTTTAGCTTCCGAAATTGTGCAGCTATATATGCTTGTGTCATCAAAGCATTCATCGTTTTGTGTAGAAAGCCAACAATAATTGTAGAGAAGGACAAAAAGGTTATGAATGTTATAGATGAGACGTTGCAATAATGTTACGCAGGACGCTTCCAAATGTAAAATAGAGCATCGTTACATTAGTTTTTTACCCTTCTTTAAATTTGTTAGATGTTTGGAGGGAACTTTCAAATAACAAAATGTTGATTGTCCGGTAAAACTTTATTTGAACTAACATAGTAGCAACCTTGATTTGTTTGTCTTCTTGCTAAGATCACAGCTTAGTTATGAATTAAACTAAGATAGTCTTTACATTTTTCCACTAAAAGACCAAACTTTTCCACTTTATATCTTAGTACATCATATTTAAAGCTCCTGAACCTAGCATTTCTCGATTACACTATCTTAAGCATATAACCACTGTTCTTGTTTTTTAACACTTTGCAGGAAGAACAACCAAGTAAGGCTGCAACCCCAGTGGGATCGCCACCATCAGTAGAACCCAAGCCATAACCTCTACTCCTTCACCAAAGGTAAGCCTTTTTTTAAACTTAAATGTAAACCAGGTTTTGTTAAAAATCAGGTATATAGTTTAATGTTCTATGTTCATTGTAGGTTGTAGTAGAGGGAACCCTTTTCTCGTTTGCCTCATCATCACCACCTTTATTGTTTAACATTTCACACAGATCATCATCACAGGTGCAAATATGTTTCATATTTGTGTTGTATAATTTGTCTTATATATGAATGGTTTTAAAATATTTTGTATGTCAAGTATGCATGTTGCATTTCCTATACAATTAATGTTCATTATGAGTGAACCTTAGTTTCCCGTTTAAGATTCATTACAGTGATTCTTCCGGATAGTTTGGATTAATCATTGTATTGATTCTTGAATTGTCCGTTTGGACAGTTTGGGAAGAGTCATATTTTTTTAGTATATTCATATGTGTAGGTTGTGATTCTTTTCTTACATTTGATGAAATTTCAGTACAATGCATTTCACTTTGTTCTCCGGCAGCATACA
Source organism: Glycine tomentella (assembly GCA_007407185.1). NCBI lineage: Eukaryota > Viridiplantae > Streptophyta > Magnoliopsida > Fabales > Fabaceae > Glycine > Glycine tomentella. Next base: position 50,948 of record PYAF01000603.1, read on the forward strand.
TGACTGCGGTGGAACTCATGTCACTGTTTTCATGTCATGCTCTCGGAGATCAAAGTGAAATGCTGCCGAAATTTTGTCAAATGTAAGAAAAGAATCACAACATACACATATGAATATACTAAAGAAATATGTCTTCCTGAATGGGATAGGGCCACACCTTAATTGAAAAAAGTGAGGTGTTCATGCATGGAATAACTTTGTGAGTATCACAGAGTTATTAATTAGATGGATCAAAGTTGGATGAATGCAAGTCGCATCACGGTTGAGTATGAAAAGGGTGTTGAACATTTCTTGCAATTTGCCTCCAAAAGAAGTCAACCGGATGGGGGTGGAAAATATTTCTGTCCCTGTATCAATTGTTTGAATAGGAGACGGCAAGAGCTGGACGACATACGGGAGCATTTTCTATGCGATGGGATTAAGAAGACATATACCACATGGATATGGCATGGTGAATTGACAGACACGCAGTGGGCCCACAAACTGAACCACTTGATATTGACATTGGAGATCGATTAGAGGATATGATTCATGATCGGGGACATGAGTCTTTTCAGCAAGCACATGCCCCTATGTATGATACATTGGAAAGTGATTCAAAGAAGCCATTGTATCCGTGGTGCAAAGAGTCATTTACACTGTTGTCAGCGGTGTTAAATCTGGTTAATGTCAAGGCCAGATATGGGTGGAGTGACAAAAGCTTCAGTTCACTGCTTGAGGTTGTTCAGGACATGCTTCTAGATGAAAACACGTTGCCAAGAAGTTACTATCAAGCCAAGAAGATTCTTTGTGCGATGGGTATGAAGTATCAGAAAATTTATGCCTGTCCTAATGATTGCATATTGTACAGAAATGAATTTCAAGAAATGCATAAATGCCCCAGGTGTGGGGTATCACAGTATAAACCGAAGGCCGATGACGACTGTAGCATTGATGAAAGCACAAAGAAAGGCCCCTCGCGAAGGTGTTGTGGTATCTTCCGATCATTCCAAGGTTTAAGCATTTGTTTGCTAATGAAGATGACACAAAAGACCTTACATGGCATGCTTATGGGAGAAACTGTGATGGAATGCTCCGCCATCCGGCAGATTCCTCGTAGTGGAAGAAGATTGACCGTTTGTATCCGACATTCGGGGAAGACCCTAGAAATCTTAGGCCTGCACTTGCCAGTGATGGAATGAATCCCTACGGCAGTCTAAGTACTTAGCACAGTTCTTGGCCTGTTTTGCTAGTCATTTACAACCTGCCTCCTTGGTTGTGCATGAAGCGAAAATACATGATGTTGTCTATGATGATATCGGGCCCAAGGCAGCCAGGAAATGACATTGATGTTTATCTTAGTCCCTTGATTGAAGACTTGGCAAACTTGTGGGATGAGGGGGTTGACGTGTTTGATGGGTATCGTAAGGAGACATTCAAGTTGCGTGCAATGCTATTTTGTACCATTAATGATTTTCCTGCGTAAGGGAATTTGAGTGGATACAGTCTTAAGGGCCATCGTGCATGCCGTATTTGTGAGTAAGACACGAGTTAGTTGCAACTTAAACATGGAAGAAAAATAGTATATACTTTACATAAACATTTTGCTTAAACCTTATCATCCTTATCGCCGATTGAAGAAAGCGTTCAATGAAAGTCAAGAGCATGAAACTGCACCGAGGTCGTTAACCAGTGAGGAAGTTATTGAGCAGGTACAGGACATTCATACTATATTTGGAAAGACCCAAAAGAATATCAAAGGTAATACTTGCATATGGAAGAAGAGGTGGATATTGTTTGATCTTCCATACTGGTCTGATCTAGATGTTAGACATTGTATCGATGTTATGCATGTGGAGAAAAATGTGTGTGACAGTGTCATCGACACGTTGCTTAACATTCAAGGCAAGACAAAGGATGGTTTGAACACGCGCCAAGATCTTGCTGAGATGGGCATACGGGAACAGTTACATCCTATGTCCGATGGTAAGAAAATTTACTTGCCTCCAGCATGTCACACTTTGTCAAGAAAGGAAAAAATTAGTTTTTATGGTCTGCGCCGAGTGAAAGTGCCACAAGGATACTCTTCAAATATTAAGAGCCTTGTACAAATGAAAGATGTGAAACTAGTTGGCTTAAAGTCTCATGATTGCCACGTGTTGATGTAATAACTGTTAGCCGTGGCGATTCGAGACATTTTACCTAACAAAGTCAGGCATGCCATCACTCGCCTGTGCATTTTCTTCAATGCCATTTGTACGAAAGTCGTGGACCCTGATAAGTTATATCACTTGGAAGAAGAGGCGACAATTATCTTGTGTCAGTTGGAGATGTATTTTTTGACATAATGATTTACTTACTTGTTCATTTGGGGAGGGAAATTAAATTGTGCGGTCTCGTTTATTTACGGTGGATGTACCCGATCGAGCGATACATGAAGATCTTGAAAGGGTATACAAAAAACCTACACCATCTCGAAGCATCGATAGTTGAAAGGTACATTGCAGAAGAAGCTACAGAATTTTGTTCAGAGTACCTTGAAAAAGAAAAACCTGTTGGTCTTCCTGAGTCGCGACATGATGAGAGAGTGGGAGGAAAGGTTATTATAACGCCTGCTTTGCAAGAATTGCAACAAGCTCATTTGTATGTCCTCAATAACAGTAATAAAGTCCAACCCTACATGGTTCGTCACCAGGTATTACTCAAGGAAAGTAATCCAAGAATGACGAAGAATAGGCTGTTGAAAGAGCATAACAAGACTTTCGTTAATTGGTTTGAAGATACAATACTTTGTGATGAATCTACATCTGAAACAATGAGGAAGTTAGCAGATGGGCCAAAAAGAAATGTTAGAAGTTTGAAAGGGTACAATATCAACAAGTACTCCTTCTACACCAAACAGCAAGATGAGAAGAGCACAATGCAAAACAGTGGGGTTAGCCTAAGAGCTAAGTCACAGCACTTCGCTACTGTGCATGACCACAATCCACTTTTGGCGTCCTTGCCTTACTATGGAGTCATTACTGACATCTGGGAGCTTAATTATGTTACTTTCACTGTGTGTGTTTTCAAGTGCAAGTGGGTTGATATCAACAGCGGTGTGAGAACCGAGGATTTCGGGGTTACTTTAGTAGATCTTAACAAGCTAGCTTATCAAGATGAACCTTTCATCATGGCAGAACAAGCTAAACAAATGTTTTATGTTCAAGATCCATGTGATGAAAGGTGGTCAGTGGTACTACATGGAAAAACCATTGGTATTAATATTGACGATGATGATTTAACCCTTGATACTGGTGTCACTCAATTGTCGACACCAATGGCTGACGTCAACAGAGAAGATGTTCTTGACGATGTTTATACAACTCGTAATGATCATGATTAAGGAGAATTAATTAACATCACTTAATGTAATTTTCTTAATAACTTTTATCGACATTTACAATTTAATATGTAACCTTACTTGTCACTTAACTTTACTTATCTTTGTTTTTGTTTTTTAACGTGATCATGACTATGCCACCGACCTCCTCTCCTAGTCCTGAGTCACCAGTTCATCCTCCTGAGTCAGCACCTGCTCGTCCTGAGTCACCACCTCCTCCTACTGAGTCAGGACCTTCAGCGTGCACGGGGAAGAAGACGAGGAAAGCAACACGGTTGCGTTCACTGGCTACCAGACCTGCTGGTGCTGATAGAAAGTGGTTCAGGTCGATCCTGCCACTGGGAGGTTTGATGGTCCTCAGGCGAAGAAATTGAGGACATACCTAGGGATCGTTGCGAGAGACAAGGTGGATGTCACCATAGCCAATTGGAAGGAAGTACCTGCTGTACAGAAGGAGTTGATTTGGGAGGACATTCAGGTATTACCATTAAATTGTTCTAACTTTTAAACCCATTTCATTAAAACGCAGGCTGAATTTGATATACCTGAAGCGTCTGACCAACGGACTAAGAAGAAAATTCTGTAGACAGTAGGAGAGCGATGGAGGTAGTTCAACTCCGACTTGACCAACAAATGGGTCTTGGCACAAGGAAAAGGCGATGTCGATGCTGTCTGCGAGAAATACGGCATCAGTAAGGAAAAATGGAGCAATTTTGTGAGACACACAGAGCCGCTTCCTGGGAGGTTAGTCCAATTACGTTCTATAATTTCACAACTTTGAAGTCAAACAAGCGCTTTATTTTAACCTTGTTTGTTTGATTCTTACATGATGTTAGAAAGAAGGCCCAGGCGATCCAGAAGCTGAACACCGCCCCTCACGTGTTGTCCCGCGGGGGTTACGAGTTGCTCGAGAAGAGATTGATGGAGGAAAAACAAAAGAAGCAATTGGAGGGAGCAAGTCGTGATGACAGCACGAAGACTATCATTCATCCTCCGTCCCCTGTGAGACGACATATCAAGTGGAAGCTGGCTTACACGAAAAAAACTGGGGAGATGACTACGGAGGCGGCACGTGACATTGCTGAGAGGATTGTAAGTCAAACAACAATCTCATACACATTTAATGAATTTTTGCATCACAAATGACAAAACTAATGTTCTACTTATTTTGATTGTAGGATTCCCTGGATGAGCAATCCACACAGGGTTCTTTTGTCGCCAATGGACGCTAAGATGTCCTGACTGCTGCCATTGGACGACCAGAGCACCCCGGCCGTGTCCGTGGTGCTGGAGCCGGTGTTACCATCACACAGTACTTCGGACCGACTCCATCATCCTCTCGCAAGTCGAAGTCTGCATCCATGGCGCTTGAAGACTTGGCAATTGCCTGAAAGACAACATCAGGGTTGAGCTGGAGCAGTCCATCACTGATCGTCTTACACAATCGATCACTGAAAGAGTTACACAAGTGATGATGAGCTTCAGCCAGTTGCAGACCCAAATGCAGCCTCAGGGTGCCATGCAGCCTCCGTAGGTTCTGATGGACTCCTGAACTGATTCAAGTCCTGTTTGCCCCGATCTTCCTTGCAATGGAATCAATTCTTCAATTGAAAGAAAAACAGAGTATGAATGCTCTGTTTTGAAGACAGCTTTTTAGGTTTTGTGATGTAAGAAATGGATCAATGGAAAAGGATTAGAAACGGATTTGGATTGACACCATGGAATAGGAATTCC
>PYAF01000603.1:57837-67958 GCA_007407185.1 Glycine tomentella
ACTTCCTTTACAAGCATTTTAATCGATTACAGGCTATTGGTAATCGATTACAACAAACAAATTCATCATTTTATAGCCTTCTTCATGGTTTTTCAAGAGATTTATCTTGGACTGAATATGATCTTGAAGTCTTTGAGCCCTAGCCCTTGTCATTGGCCCTTTAATCACCAAAGGAAGCTCTTCCAGGTGTAGTTCCAAGTCTTCCTCCTCTTGACTTGGTTTGAGGATTGCATCAGGTTCAGTCATGTCCTCTTGGTGCTCGTGTCAGCACCAAGGGTAGTTGTGTTGATCCCTCGGGCAATGACCCAGACATGGGTGTATCTGACAGGCGTGGGTTATATGTGGATGACAATCCTCCCCGCCTTGTTGCCCTTGGCAGAGTTTATGAGGGATTGACGATCGTGCACAACATCCCTCTTGGCACTCATAAGGTAAAGGTGAGTGTTGAGGAAGTACGCGATGTTGATGCTCGCGTCCCTGTTCCCACTGACGAGGTTTAGTTAGTGGAGCAGGCACTTAACACTTTCCTTGTTTGGCCGACACATCTTGTATAGACAATTTTGGTTAAGGTTTATCATTTTTGCCTTATTTCTTTTCATTTACGAATGATTTGTCACATCTCAAGTTAACCTGATCGTTCACTTTTAGTTGTTAACTGTGTAGGATAAACAATAACCCATGGGACCAGTGAAACCTGTAGATAAGCCGGAACATTTTTCTGATCCCTTGTACCAGATAACATTGACCATCCCCCATCTTTTCCTCAGACCCTTCCAGGTGCCATGGGATCCGACAATGTTTGGGTGCATAATGACAACTTCCCCTTGTACATCAAACATGAGGATATTTCAGAGATCATCCATGGTGGTCAATGTCTCAACATCTCCATAATACAATTATGGATTCTGTAAGTCACTTTCAATTGACTAGCATTACTTGGTGAATTGTTTTATGTTGTTTCATAATTGACTTTATTTTCACGGTACAATAGACATATGAATGAATTAAGCCTGTAATCAGATCATGCCGATGTGTATGGATTCCTCGAGCCACAGTCCATAAAGAGATCTAGCCAATCTCAATTTCAAATCGAGGACTATATGAAGAAATGGATGCAAAGTTCACAGAAACATGTCTACCTTGCACCGTATTTGAATAGGTAAGTATAAATGAGTGTCACAATTTAATTAATGTATGCCATATAATAACTTGTTTTTCGACAATGCAGTGCACATTGGCAACTAGTAGTTATATGTCCTAAGGCCAATGTAGTCGTCTGGTTCTATTCGTTGCATAACAGGCCTAATAACTACCTTAAAGGAATTATTAACAGGTAGGTTGTAATTTGTAACACATTTATGTTATTTCTATGGCATGAATATGTTAATTGTACACTATGCATGCATGTTTCTCTTAAGCAGTGCTTTGAAGGGAGTCCTTGACACTCAAGGAAATAAATCAAAGGCTACTACTAAATGGATTGCGCTTAAAGTAAGTCTTCTAATAAATCATGGTTTATGTATTGAAACATATTTTTATTACTATTTACACTAATAGCGGTGTTAACTTTGACTATGTTTTTCAATTTAGTGTAATAAGCAAAAAGGAAGCACTGAGTGTGACTATTATGTCATGCACTGGATGTCGACAATAGTCCAAGGAGGCTTCTCAGATAACTGGGACATGGTAATTAATTATCTAAGTCGGTGACTAATTCTTTTTTACTTGTTTTTGTTTTGTACTTATTAAATTATATTTTCTTATGTCATGTAGTATTTCATTGATGAAAGACCATTGGAAGCTGGCACTTAGAAGGCTATTAGGGTTCAATGGGCGAAATTTTTTCTTAAAATTAGAGATGACATATTAGTAGATTAGGTGCTTATTGGATTTTCAAAACAATTGTATAAACATTAGGTTAGAAAATTCTTTTATGTACAACGGACACTATTGAATTTTATTTGTTATTCAGATATCAATTTATTTTAATGTATTCTGAAATTGCCTGGATCTACTATTTAATTTACAGGTTGAAGAACTGTTAAAATTTAAAAAACAGACAAAATATTTTTTTAAAAAAATTAAAGAAACAACATCGATTTTCAATAAAATCGATGTTAACTTACACTACAACATCGGTTTTGCAAAGAAAACCGATGTTGATTTGATGTAACCACATCGGTTTCGAATGAGAAGAAGCCCGAAAAAAGCAAAAAGGAGCATAATTCTATCACACATGATCCATCTTAAATTCCATTTCTCAAGCCTACTTATCACTTCAACAATTGCAACAATGATTCACATCAAGCATGAAACCTCTCAATCCAACAAAAAATGGTATATTTCTCACAATTTATACAAGTTAGAAATCCTATGAAAAACATGAAAAAATGCATAAATTCTATTTTATTTATTTATTTTCTGAATGTAAAAACTAAATAACAACAAAACAAAACAAATACTGCAAAATAATAATAGAAACAACAACAAAAACAGACAAAAAAATAGAAACAGAACACAGACAGACAAAATAGAAAACAAAAAATAACATACAGACTCAAAAACTAAAACATAAAACAGAATGTCAAAATAGAAATAGAAAACAAACAAAAAACAGAAATAGATAAACAGAAACATAAACAAAAAACAGATTTTGTAATCCTTCACCCCACACTTGAAATGCACATTGTCCTCAATGTGAGCATGCAATAAAATGCAAACAAAGAGACAACAAATAAAAGAAGGAAAAAGGCAACTCCCCAAATGTCATTCAAGGTGTATCACATAAAATTGGCAAGACCAAAGAGAGGTCTGCCACAAGCTCCTCCTCCACTTGAGAGCTCTCATGAAATCACTTGAGTTGGTGACCATTCACTTTGAAGACTTTTCTAGTAACTTCATTTTTAATCTCAAATGCACCATGGGGAAAAACATTAGTAATAACAAAAGGTCCATCCATCTAGATCGAAGTTTACTGGAAATAAGCTTAAGGCGAGAGTTAAACAAGAGCATATTTTGACCAATATGGAACTCCTTCCTACGAATCCTAGAGTCATGAAATTTCTTCACTTTCTCCTTGTAAATCTTGGAGTTCTCATATGCTTCTAAGCAGATCTTTTCAAGTTCTTCCAATTGAAGCTTCCTTTCCACACCTTCTTCATCAAATACCATGTTACAACTCTTCACCTCCCAATAAGCACGATGCTCAATCTCCACCGGAAGGTGGCATGCCTCACCAAAAACCACCCTATAGGACGACTTCCCCAAAGGTGTTCGGTAAGTAGTCCTGTGAGCCTATAAAACATCTTCAAGTAGCTTGCTCGAATTCTTTCTGTTGGGTTGCGCTACCTTATGTAACACTTGCTTGATCTCTCTGTTAAAAACCTCTGCTTGCCCATTAGTTTGGGGATGATAAGCTATAGCAACTCTATGCACAACCCCATACTTTTGAAGCAAGGATGTCAATGAACTGTTACAGAAATGGCTCCCCTGGTCACTGATAATGGCTCTAGGCACACTAAACCTGCAAAAAATGTTGGATCTCACAAAATCCACAACAACTTTAGAATCAGTAGTTCTGGTGGCCTCAGCTTCAACCTATCTAGAAACCTAATCAACAACAAGCAAAATTTATGAAAAACAATGAGAAACAGGAAATGGGCCCATAAAATCAATACCCCACACATAAAAAATCTCACAAAAAATAATGGTTGTTGAGGCATCTCATGCATATGTGTAATGGTTCCTCCTGCTCTTTGACATTGCTCACAAGTGGTGATAAAGTGATGAACATCTCTAAACAAGGTGGGCCAATAGAACCTATAGTCCAACACACTCCTAGTGGTCCGTTGAGGACCAAAATGACCGTCGGTAGGTGTGTCATGACAAAACTAAAGAATAGACTAAATCTCATGATCTGGCACACACTTGCGGATCACTTGGTCACTACCAAACCACCATAAATAAGGATCAATAATATTTAGCATCACTCTTAAGTTTATCTATTTGAGACCTAGATGCATGAGGTGGGACAACAAATGCAACAATGAAATTCACAATGTCAACAAACCAAGGTGTAACATGTGATGAATGCAAATTCATCAAATGCTCATTAGGGAAATTACCCTAATTGGAAAGGACTTAACAATTCCCTCAATCCTACTCAAATGATCAACAACCAAATTTTCTGCACCACTCTTGTCCTTATTCTCAATGTCAAACTCCTGAAGAAGAAGCATCCACTTGATCAATCTAGGTTTAACATCAGGCTTCTTCAATAGGTACTTCAAAGTTGCATAGCTTTCTGTTCATATAATGCACACAGCTCTAGTTGCTGGTTGGGCCGGTTCGACAGTAAAGATAAAAATAAGATATGAATTTATCTAAGTGGGGTAAGATAAAGAAGTAATAACATCAATCTTGGCCTTATCGACCTCAAGACATCTACTAGAGACCAAATGCCCTAAGACTATACCTTTATGTACCATAAAAATGACATTTTTCAAAGTTAAGAACAAGGTTAGTCCCAATACATCGGTCAAGAACTCTAGAGAGACTATCCAAACATGCATCAAAAGAGGAACCATAAACAGTGAAGTCATCCATAAACACCTCAATGCAACTATCTAATAAATCATAAAAGATACTCACCGTGCACCTTTGGAAGGTACGCGGTGCGTTATAGGCCAAAAGGTATCTTGGTGTAGGCAAATGTGCCAAATGAACAAGTGAATGTGGTCTTGTGTTAGTCCTCTGGTGCAATATGAATCTGCAAGTAACATGAACAACCATCAAGAAAGCAATAATGTGATTTACCTGCCAACCTCTCTAGAACTTGGTCAATGAAGGGGAGATGGAAATGGTCCTTGCGAGTCGCCTGGTTAAGTATCTTGTAGTCAATGGAAACTCACCAACTGTTGGCTACTCTAGTCGGAATCAACTCATTATCCTGGTTTTTCACAACCGTGATACCCGATTTCTTAGGGACCACTTGGACAAGTGAAACCCAAGTGCTATCTAAAATAGGATAGATGATCCTTGCAGCTAGTAACTTCATCACTTCATTCTTCACCACATCAAGAATAGTGGGATTCAGCCTCCTTTGTGGCTGCCTCATCGGCTTAGAATCATCCTCCAAGAGTATTTGATGCATGCAAATGGAAGGATTTATTCTAGGAAGGTCAGCAAGTGTCCATCCAATGGCCTTTTTTAGGCCTCTCAAAACATGCATTAACTTCTCTTCATGCTCAAGTGACAGGCTGCCAGATATGATGACTGGAAGCTTCTGCGTATCATCTAAATATGCATATTTAAGGTGCTCGGTAGTGACTTCAGCTCCAAGAAAAGTGACTGAATGGTGGAAGGCGGGGAAAGGTTGGTGGCTGATGGAAGGAAGATAGGACAATCAACACCTGTACCTGTATCTGCAACACAATCAGAGTGAAGTGCAGACGAAATCTCCACACAAATACTATACATAACAACAAAACAAGATCATAATCAAAAAAATCATAAAGTAAATTAGAAATATCTACACTATCTACTGCAACATCAATGATATCAATAAGAAAAACATAATGCTCATCTACAGGATGTCTCATAGCCTAAAAAATGTTAAACTGGACAATGTCATCACCAAATTCCATGGAAAGAGTTCCTGCATACACATCAATTTTGGTCCTGGCTGTCATCAAGAATGGTCTCCCTAGAATTAATGTGGAACCACAACAGCTGGAAGACTCATTCTCCATATCCAAAATATAAAAATCTACAGGAAAAATCAAATCATTAACTCGCACCAGCACATTTTCAATAACTCTAAGTGGAAGCGTAACACTCTTGTTGAATAAGTGAATGACAACACCAATGGGTTTCAAATCACCAAGATGTGGTGATCTGTAAACTGATGTGGGCATGACATTAATTAAGGCTCCAAGGTCAAGCATGACATCTGCAAAGTACAATCTCCAATGGTGCAAGGGATAGTGAAAGTGCCAGGATTCTTGCACTTCTGTAGCAAGGTGGAAGGAGAAATGGCAGCAACAGTTTTGCCCTGTACAAGTGCAGAAACATTTCTGCCCATCTTCACTTGCTCATTGCCCTTCAGCTTCCTCTTGTGTGTGCACAAATCCTTCAAGAAATTTGCATATTTTGGAATTTGTTTGACGGCATCCAAGAGGGGAATGTTGACTTCCACCCTCCTGAAAGTCTCAAGCAGATCAGAATCAAGCTCCACTTTCTTTCTAGAAATGGATCTAGAAGGAAAAGGTAGAGGAATCTATTTTGGTGCAGAATCTGTTTTGGCAGCATCATTTTAGCATAGCATTTGTTGAATTTGGAAGCTTTGTGCCACTCCCCAAGGTAATAACGCTCACATTCTTTGGATTAATGATTGGCTATACTGGAATGCTGCCAAAACCTTGTTGCTGCATCTGGTTGACAGTTGTAGCTAACTGTCCAATCTGAGTTTGCAGGTCTTGGATGGTGGCACTGACATGTTGAAAATGAATATTGCTTGTTTCCATTTGCTTCACAAGTCCTCCAAGGAAGGTCCAAAACTGGTCTGAACAGGTTGTGCAGGTGTAGGTGCAGGCTGCTGGAATTATGGCTGTTGTCTGAATGGGGGAGCTTGGTATTTGTTGGGGGAGGGTTGATATTGTTGTTGTTGAGGTCTGAATGACTGTTGTTGTTGTGAACCAGGACCATACCTCAAATTCAGATGATCTCTCCAACCAGGACTATAAGTGTTGGAGTAAGGATTATATTGTTGTTGAGGTATGAATGGTTGTATGGCAGAAACGTCCGTAGCTTGTTCTATTTCTTGGAGAGTGAGACATGCATTTGTTGAATGATCAGGTGTACAACAGATACCACACAACCTTTGTTGATTGGCTGCCATCACATTCTGCTGTTGACCAATAGCAAGTTGTCTCACAAGGGATGTCAATTATGTCAGCTTATTCTCCAACCTCTTGTTATCAGCAACCATAGAAATAGAAACTTCATTTGCAACAGCAGCCTTAGATGTTGTAGCACCTCTAGTACCAACTTGGGTGCCAGGTTAGAAATCAATTATCTTGCAACAAGAGGAGTCTTGTCCATCAAAGTGCCTCCACTGGCTGCATCTATCATACTCATGTCCATCAACATCAAGCCTTTATAAAAATACTGGATCAATAATTGTTCATTGATTTGATGGTGAAGACAGGTAGCACATAACTTGTTGAATATCTCCCAGTACTCATACAATGTCTCTCTAGGTAGCTGCCTTATACCACAAACTTCCTTCCGGGTGAATGCTGTTATGGATGCAGGGAAGAATTTCTCCAAAAATCTTCTCTTCATATATGTCCAAGTGTTGATAGGACCTGGTTGAAGGTACAACCAATCCTAAGCCACACCATCCAAAGAGAATGAAAATGCCTTCGTCTTGACATAATCCTCATGAATGTCATGTGGTCGCATGGTGGAACACACTACATGAAACTCCTCAAGATGCTTGTGTGGATCTTCACCTGCAAGACTATGAAACTTTGGAAGAAAATGGATTAGACCAGATTTTAGCTCATAACGAACCTTAGTCTCAGGATATTGAATACACCAAGGTTGATAAACAACATCAAGTGTAGCCAATTCCTTAAGAGTTAGGTTGTTATCATCCATTGTATCAATAAAAATTTCAAAATCAAGATGTTCAGAATTAGAAATAGACTCAGAAACAGAAGACTTAGAAGACACCACACTGCTATCTAAAACTACACTATCAAATTCATCTAGACTACTATTATTTATGCTCAATTTGTGAAATGTCCTATCTATCTCAAGATCATATGAATCAAAATCACCTGGTTTAGACCTAGTCATGCACAGTTCAACTCATAAGGGATAGAAATCACAGAAATATTAGACAGCTACTCTACTAGGATACTATTCATAATATATGCTAAAATAAAATAGAAAATGAAAAATTGCCCCAGACAATTTTTAAAAAATTTAAAAACACCACATTAAATGTCTATAAATCATGCTTATTTTTGTAATTTTTTTGATGATTTTTAAAAATCATGAAAACACAAAATAAATTCAAAAATGGTCTAGATCATCGAATTTGGCAATTTGGACCCCAAATGACCCTGTATGGGAACAAGGTCAAAAATGATGTATTAATTTTCTCCAGGTTCTGATAAATTTTCAGTCCATTTTGAGATAGTTTGTTGTGAAATGACCAGAATGCCCCTGTGCTAAAACTCCCTCTATTTTAATCTATATATATCTATAATTTCCAATTTTGACAAGTTTCAAAGCCAAATTCCAAAGGACAGAAAATTTCTGGACAACACATTGCACAACATACAACACAACTACATTACACCACACTACTCCTCTCTCTACTACTACTTTGTTTTTTCTCTGTTTTTCTCTATTTTTTATTTTGTTTTTGCACCACTACCTCACGCACACACTTCATAACAACAAACAACAACAATGCAAATATGTAACTGATTGAGTGTTTTTAGTTTAATATTTTTCTATTCTTAGCTTATTTGACTTCTCTTGGACTTTTATTTTCTTGCTTTAACTTATTTTTTGTCATAGGCAAACAAATGGGCTTAATTGATGATTGTTGCTTATTTTCGATTTTTTTTCTAACTTGACCTATCTTCCTTGAGAAGGACTTAGATAGCTTTACAGAACTCTAAATGGCACATATGAGTAGTCCCTGGAAAGATAGGGAAAATATATACAATTTTGTCAGAGATAAGCCGAGGCTAATTTTATCATTTTGAGGGTCATTTTAAGATTAGAAGTCAGAACCCCTGCACTCGAGTTTTGGGCTACGAATTGGTGTAATTAATAATTAGTTAGATTAGATGGGCCTAATCATGGCCCATCTTTTCCTACTGACTCAGTCACTATATTTTAGTGCAATTAGTTAGTGAAGGGACACACTTTATTTTTTGAGTACAAACAAAATTTGTAGTTTTTTTTAGAAGCTTTTAGAATTAAAATCTTTTCTCTCATTTTCTCTCAATTGTTCTTCATTGTTCTTTATTTTTTTTCTTCCTTTCATCTCTGTTCTTTTATTTTTCTTATACAAATTTCGTGGCTCTTACATTGATGATGATCATGGAAGGCTAAATAATCAATCAATCTAAGGATCCAATCCAAGCAAGAAGAATTTGAGTTCTGGTTTGGTATTCTAATTTCTATCTGAATGTTCATCTTCTTTTTCAATCCTCTTTTCGATTTTCATGAATATGAATATGTTTAGGATTGAAAATGAATTAGGTTATAGATTTATTTCCTAATTTTGAATTTTAATCATAAATTGTTTGGATGATATTTCAATCCGATTTGTGATTTTAATTGATTTAGGAATTAATTCGATTGAACTGTTTCTAATGATTTTGAATGAACCTTATAATATGATCATTATATAAGAACTATGATAATTTTTATTGCTTGATTTGGTGAATTGGATTGATATTCTTGAATCTTTTTTACAAATCCTTTTATCAATTCTGTTAGTTTCTGCATTTTTCTTCAATTATTGTTTGTGTTTCTACAAATTTTATTCATTTCCTACAAACTGTTCGATTAAAATCGCCCTATTTTTTATTAGTGAATTGAATTAGGAACCAAATTGGTCATGTCTCTGAGTCGACCTAGGTTAATCCTGTGCTACAAAATTAGTGTAGTTTAATTGTTTTGTAGCGATTCGACAGTTGTTATCAGTAACATAGTGTAATTGTGCAGCAGAATGCAAATTTTTTTTTTCTTTTACTAATATGTCAATTTATCTAATTATGAGTGAATTAGCACACAATGAACCGTGTCCCCGGCAATGGCGCTAGTTTTGATAACCGATGTCGCATTGCTTCAAAACAATTAAATTATGTAAAATATGGGAACACTTCACACCTAACCAAGAGGGGGGTGAATTGGTTAGCCTTGGTAATTTAAAAATTATCTGAAGAATCAAAATCAGAGTTTCTTTGCCCTTTGGATCTTTATCATAAAACCAATCAAGAATCTTTATTCAAAATCAATCCAAGACTTGTAATGCCTCAAGAAACTATATGTAACAACTGAATTCACAAAGAAAGAAATCAATTATGCAG
>PYAF01000603.1:70545-119847 GCA_007407185.1 Glycine tomentella
GCCTTACTGAGGCTATATGGCTTTATCAGGGCCAAAGGGTATTTTGGTCATTTTGAAAAATGTCCAGGGGCATTTGTGTCTTTTTCATAAGGGACATTTGTGTCATTTTCAATATGTTCAAGGGTATTTTTGTCATTCTATCTAGGAATACATACTTACAGAAAATTTACATGTATATGAAAATATGAGGGTGTTACACATGAACTTTCAAATATATATATATTGGACCACTGTATTGGCATTATGTTGAACATATGAAACATAAAGTGAAGAACAATATTAAAGAATAAATAGGAGAATCATTCATGCATATGCATATGCCCTGCGGGGGTTAAGCAGCGTTACCTCAAGAGGAGGTGTGTCAGATAGCTTGACTGAGTCCATGCGTTCAGACAAGGGAGTCTGAGCTGGGGGGTAGTTGTGGCGGTGAGGACCACACCACCATGATGATCACATGGATGGAGGTGACCTTCCTATTGCAACACCGACCTACCCTGACTGATTGGATAAGTTCTGTGCCACGAGAGAGAAAGTAGGGCTATCTTGACTATGGTACCATTTGGTAAAATTTTGAGAAAGACATGCATCATGTAAAAAGATAAGCATGCATCTTCCATGAATTTTATGAGCAATATCGTGGTTATTTATAAATAAGCTCTGTTTATTTAAACTGTATTTATCATAGACTTACCCTATTTTGTGTCTGTGGTTGACACCTGTGATGACCCCAATTTATTTGGGTGAGCAGATGAACAGTAATAGCTGAGCATGGATGTTGGATTGAAGATATGCATGGATGATGTGATGAAGACGTTGTGATGCTTACCATTTTGTGGCTTTTGATATGTATTTTGGACTTGGATCTGTATTATGGACTATTTATATTAAATTGTATGTTGTATGTTGTGGTAAACTCATGATCGTAGTAAATTAAATAACTCGCTTAGATTATTAGTGTTACGTAAACAAATTAGTCAGCAAAAAAAAATCGTAAATATAATAAATAAAAAGCTAAGTATAATAAAGAAATAAGCAAAGGAAATCTAGGCGTTACATAATCGATTACTCCAGAAGATATGAAAATCAGTTTTGTACTGAGTAACCGATTAAAAGATTTTGTAATCGATTAAGACAGGCTTTGCAAAAAATCATGTTTGTGAAATGTAATCGATTACAATATATGGTAATCGATTAATGCAGACAATGTGCAAAACATGAAATGAACTAAATAATCGATTACAATAAGTGGTAATCGATTAAGGCAGAGTGTCCACTCTTTCAAAACAGGCAAGTAATCGATTACAGTTCAATGGTAATCGATTAAACCAGTCACTCAGCCAAATCACATGTATACTAAGTTTGAAATAATCGATTAATCTGATGATGTAATCGATTAAATCGTTCTTGATATTTTTCCAAAAAGCTGAAGAACAAAATAATCGATTCTTTTAGTGTAGTAATCGATTAAACCAGCTTAAGACTATTTTTCCAAAACACTTGGCCTTTTTTAAGTTCCAAAGCGATTACTTAAAGCCTTTTATGATGTAATGCATGAATGAATATAAATGGTATCCATGCAAGAACTTGGATCAACAGAAAGCTTTCTTTCCTTTTACATTTAATCACAATCTTCATCTTCAAGCCTTCAAGCATGTTGAAAGTCAAAACATTTCCAAGTCTTCACATTGCTTTAATCTTCAAGCAGCTCCCCCTCAAATCAACAAACTACACTAATTATGTAGCATAGGATTAACCTAGGTCGACTCAGAGACACAACCAATTTGGTTCCAACTTCAATTCACTAGTAAACAATAAGGGGATTTTGATCGAACAATTTACATGCGATAAACAAAAATTGCAAAAACCAAGCAAAATAGAAACTAATAGAATTGATTAAAGGTATTGTAAAACAGATTAAAGAACATCAATCCAATTCACCAAACAAAGCAATGCAAATTGTCACAGTTCTCAGATAATGATCTTGTTATGAAAGTTCATTCATTTCCATTAGAAGCAGTTCAATCGAATTAACTCCTAAATCAATTGAAACCACGAACCTAATTGAAATATCATCCAAATAATCTGTGATTAAAATTCAAAATTAGGAAATGAATCCATAACCTAATCCGTTTTAAATCTTAAACATATTCATAATCATGACAATCAAATAGATGATTGAAGAAGAAAATAAACATTCACACAGGAATTGAAATACCAAACCAAAACACAAATTCTCCTTGCTTGGACTGAATCCTTGGATTGATTGATTGTTTAGCCTTCCATGATCATCATCAATGGAAGACCCACGAAATTATTGTAAGAAAATGGAAGAACAAAAATGAAAATAAAGAATAAAATGAAGAACAATGAAGAACAATTGAGAAAAAATGAGAGAAAATGTTTTAATTCTAAAAACTTCTAAAAGAAACTACAAATTCTGTTTGTGCTGAAATGAAGTGTAAAAATCTACTAACTAATTGCACTAATGTATAGTGACTGAGTCAGTAGGAAAGGATGAGCCATGATTAAGCCTATCTAATCTAACTAATTACTAATTACACCAATTCGCAGCCCAAAACTCAAGTGCAGAGGTTCTGATTTCCAAGCCTAAAATGACCCTCAAAATGATAGAATTGGCCTTGACTTATATCTGACAAAATTGTAGATCATTTCCTTATCTTTCCAGGGACTACTCATATGTGCTATTTGGAATTTTGTAGAGCTCTCTAGGTCTTGTACAAGGAAGATAGGTCAAGTAAGCAAAAAATCCAAAAATAAGCAACAATTATCAATTAAGCCCAATTGCTTTCCTAAGACAAAAACTGAATTAGAGTGAGAAAATAAAAGTCCAAAAGAAGTCAAATAAGCTAAGAAGAATAGAAAAATATTAAACTAAAAACACTCTATCAAGAGCACGAGTACTTACCTTTTTTGTTTTCCGGTTATTGCTCAATGATGATCATTTCATAAGGTGTGTGAGTTTCTTACTAGTTGGACGCGTGGAATAACCAAAATGCAGTATTTATCACTGATTATCTAAAAGAGTGAACGCCTTTTGATTTTAGCGCATTGGACGTTGGATAGATAGTAAATAGAGCAATCTTTCTTGGATGATACAAAGTATTGTTAAATCCTTTAATATTTGAACAGGTCCACTTGTCAAAAACTCATTTGAACATTAGTAATTTATACTTAATGTTATTCATCAAAATCCAAGATAGATGAGAAGAGTGGTCGTCTAGACCTAACAATCTCTCCCTTTTTGATAATGACAAACAATATATATTTTGATTTGTATCAAAGATTTAAGAGAGTAAGATGAATGAATGTAATGCATTTTAACTCCCCCTGAGTTCAACATGGCAATAAAAGTGATAGATAAAATATGACATATGTGGAAGCGGAATAATAACTATAAGTATATAAAAACAAATAACTATAGAAAACACATGGATGTAATCCAAAACCACTTTTATTTAAAATATTGATAGCTTTTTATAGTCAAAATTCCTTCCTCTGCTCCTTTTGTCATATGCAAAATTTGGGTTTCAACATAGTAATAATGAGGGACATCATTGTCAGTCCTGAGCAGGTGGTGGTGGTGGAGGTTGAGAAGGTGGAGGTGAAGATAGAGGAGGTGGAGGTGGAGGTGTTGGGCCTAAGGTTGGTGGTGAAGGTTCAAGAGGTTGAGGTGCAGATGGAGGTATAGGTACAGGTGCATGTGCAACAACAACTCCAAGCAAGGACATCTGAGCCTCTTAAATGTTTTGAAGAAGAAAACACTAAGATTGGAGAACTGAATGGTGATGGTGTTCTTAATAGAGGGCCTGAATTGCTCATTTTCTTGACGTTTGCATTTGGTGAAGGATCTCATTGCTTGCCTTATCATGTCTTTCAGTTGATCCTTGGTAACAATAACAGGTTGTATATAGTTCAGAGGAGCAGGCCCTGAACTGGTGGAGTAAACGATGACAACATTTGGTTATCCTTTGTCTCTAGAAGTAGCCTCATTTGAAGTTGTTAACTGCTTGGACGCAGGCTCTAGAGCGTTATGTTCAACTTCATCAACTATGGCTGCATTGGATGCCTCAGGAGTTACGTCCATGACATCATTATTGGTAAGATTGATGATGACCCCATGTACAATGGTGTCATCCACAACTTTAGCATATGCTTCAGCTTGGACGAAGGCAACATTTTCTTTTATATCAATAACAACTTCTTCTTCTTCTTCTTCTTCAGCCTTCTTCTTTTTTTGAGCTTCATGGAGCTGAGTCACATGATCTATCATTTGTTCTTTACTCATTTTCTTCAGATTATAAGTCCCCTAATATTGAATGGTAGGAAGTTGGAGTAAGCGTTGAATGAACGAGTTGTTGTCGACGTCCTTTGTAAAGCAGACACAAGCATCATCAAAGTGATACTTCCTAACTGGATGTAAAAATTGAATGATGTCACGGTGCTATACTTTGTCACTTTCATTATAACCAAAAGTGGAGGCTTTCTAAGTGTCTGTCCACACAATTTGATTCCAGAAGGTCATGACATCATAAGCATCAGGATCATGAACACGCCTTTTCCCATTGAATAAGGAATCCAAATTCCAAGGGTGATTGACTATTTTCACTTTCATCTTTCTTGAAGACATCTCCTTGTTGTAGTATAACTTGAATCCTTTCTTTTTGGTAGCATCCCAAATAGGTAGACGTGGACACACCATGTCAACAACTATCTTGACATCAATAGCCCTTGAGATGTGCAAACCAAGAGGGTTGACAGTGGCTTGATCTCTCACATACATTTGTGCATGGAGGTTGCCAAGAGATAAGCAGTCTTCCTGAGATAGGTTAAGATTTGTTGGATGCACTGGTAAGAGCTTTGTGATTTGCATCCACAGATGCACCTTATTATGAAATTCAGTCTCTTTATATGTTCTACTTCTTGTGAGGGGTCCCTTATGTGCTTCACAAATAGATCCTTAGGGATACTATTTTGTGTTCTTTTTTTTTTTGTCCTTGGACTTCTTAAGGTTATGCCAAGCTTCTGTTGATGGTACTTTTGTTGAAGGATGAAATCGTTTCTAAGTGCCATGTGCAAGCCAATGTGGTTGCATCTTTATAAGGTTCCCTTGGAGCAGCTCTTATGATTTTTTCTAGATGGATGAGGAATGGAGGGGGATGCAGTTCTGTAGAGGGAACATGTTTGTGGAGATGAGAGATAGAAGTATCATCATTGGACTCACTATTTGATGATGATGAAGCTTGATCCTCTTTGTTCCTTATAAAGGAGACTGCCCATTTCTTCTCACCAATCTTGGGATTGGCTTTAGTAGCCCTTGTATTGATGCGTCTTACTATTGCAAAAGGGATGACAGATTCTCTTGGTTCACGAGCTAGTTAGACTTTCTTTACTTTTTTTGGTGCAGAAGCAACCAGTTCTACAACTTTTCTCTTCTAGAGAGAAACTTGTACAAAGCTTTCATCTTCTTCATCAATCTTACTTAGGTCCTTCAATCATACTGGGATTGAAGTTCTAGCCGCTGGACGCACAGGAATGGACACAGTAGACTATTCATGTATTTTCTTCGTCTTGTGTTCCCTTGCGAGTAACTCTTATTCTTCTTCTTCTTTCTAGGTGATGAGGACCTAGGAGGGGACATGACCAAAGCAACAAACTTGGAGGACATACAAGGTCTTGGAGGCCCAATGACAAGATCAAAAGCTAAAAAGGCTAAAGAGGCTCTAAATCTCATGGTGACCACTTTACTTGAGACAAGCCCAAGTCTAAAGGAAGAACAGCCCAAAATGATACACTTAATCCAATTTGAAGACCTTGAAGAATAAGCCTCAATGGATATGCATGAAGGCTTTATTTTACTTGTCCCAATTCAGCACTTAATTTTATTTCCTCATATTTAGTTAAACTTTTGTTATAAGGCTTATTGGGCTGGATTGTTGGTTTGTCTATTTTCATTTGTTTGTAAGCCCATTAGGTTAAACTCAATATGGATGATGCCCACTATATAAGGGAACATCATAGCTTGTTGGAGGCAGAATTTTGATAATACAAAGATAACCTTTTGGTTAGAGGCTAGTTTCTCTAGGGTTCTTTTGAGAATCTCAGAACTTATCAAGGGTGCTAATCCTTGTGGCGTTCTTAGGCTTATCAATCTCTGATTGTGGCGCCTTCCAAATCTTGATTCGTTTTTCCAAACCCGCAAATTTTCCAGTTTCTGTCTTCGTTAATTTCGTATCAGAACTCACGTTATACGCATCCGTTTTCAGTGATTCTTGACTCAAATTCGTAGTTCAGAAAGAGATCTTTCGTCTCGATTTGGAAACGCTTGAATCCGAGTTCTGTAGCGTGAGATACACTCTATTCTTAACAGGACGTGTTGTTGGCTGAATTCTGGGTGTGAAATTCCATTCCTAGTTGATCCTAATCTCTAATCCTATTGGGGATCATATCACTAGGATTGTTTCATGGTTTTCTTTTTATTTTGTTTCTTAGCCATCATCTTATGTATCTTTCTGGAGATCCCAAAGCTGTTTAGAGTTGTTCTTCATTAGCAATGGCTTTGGCTACCCTTTTCTGCTTCCTTTTGTCTATGGCATCCAGGTCCACCTAAGGAGACTCTTTTTGACTCTATTTTAGAGAAACCTTCATAACATTTTGCTAAATTTTTGTTGTTTAGAAACAAATTAACCCTTGGCTATTAGAGTGTGCTTAGAATCATTGTCCATCTTGTTGAAGACATGATACACACCTTGATCCCACAACATCTTGTTGATGAGAGCAATATAATAGTATCCAAACCACCCAAGCCTTTCAAGTTTCTCAAGATGTTGATGTAGATGGTGTGGATAGGTCAAAGGGCAAAGTCTCCAAAAAGTTAAAAGAAAAAAAATTGTGAACATTTGGCAAAGTTGTTTTTGAGCTTGCCTTGTGGAGAACACTCTTGTTCACAATGTTTGCCCAAAATCTTGGCCTTCTCGCACATGAGGTTATACACTATCGTCTTCTAGTCTCCTTCTTTCTCAACATTTTCTCTCTAAAGTGCCCTTATTACATGGGAGTCGTAGTTCTTATCCCATCTTTCTTGGTAATGGTGTCGCTGGACAGTACATACCACTTTGATTCCTAGAAATTTGGATGCTATGGTCATTTTGTTAACAAACTCAACATTCCTCCAAAAGGTTTTGATGAGTTATGGGAATATTGTTTGCGGCTCATTAAAGAAGTGCTTAGCACCACAAAACAACAATATCTCGTTGAGCTTCAGACCCACTTTTTGAGCTTTTGCATGTCAAAAAGTGTTCAATATGCATGGAGGGTTCATTGCTAGTGTGTGTCGTAGTGATTTCTAGGGTTGGGATTATCTTGGTAGTAGGGGAGTTGGAAGTGGAAATTGCAAAGAGTTTGAGAGTTAGGTTTAGATTTTAGAGAGGAAAATGAAATATTTCGGAGTAGTGAGTAATGCCAAGACTTTTCAACGTTTTAAGGTTTTATAATGGGCCTTTTTTAAAAGCAATCACTAAGCCCACCTCCCAAAACTGACTTAGCAAAAATCATTACAACGTTCTCATATAGAAACACTGCATTTTGCATAATAGAAATAAATGCATGATTAGGCATCCATGCTTTGTGAATGTGTGTTAATATCCATTGGACGATAGATCCTTGGATGCAGCAATGGATGACATATAGAGATTAAATCATTCATTCATTAATAGAGATCATTCCAAGTCGATTTCTTAACAAAATCAATCTTTCTTCAGTTAAGGATTTTGTAAAAATGTCAGCAAGCTGATCATAAGTAGGTACAAATTGTAAATCAACTGGCTCATTCTGAACATGATCTCTTATGAAATGATGCTTAATTTCTATATGTTTAGATCTAGAATGCAATGTTGGATTTTTTGAAAGACTAATAGTAGCTTTATTGTCACAATAGTTAGGAATTTTACTCCCATAAATGCTATAGTCTTCAAGCTGATTCTTAATCCAGAGTAGTTAAGCACAACAACTTGCGACTGACATATATTAAGCTTCAGTAGTGACCAATGCAGTTGAGCCTTGCTTCTTGCATATCCACGTCACTAATGAAAATACAATGAACACACTTCAAATAACCAAAAGTGGGGATGAATTGGTTAAAATAGTCTTTTAAAAACTTTTCTTTAAAACAATTTGCGGAATTTAAACTTGGATCGTATCACTCAATCACCCTTTATCAAAAACAGAATTTTCTTTCAATCACGATTCACCATAGAATGCATGTAATGACAAAAATGCTTCTTGTTGATTATATATTGATTTTCAAATATAAGCAATGAAAGAAACACAGATAAAGAACACAATACAAGTGATAATCTCTATCAACCATAGATAAAGATATTGGATTCTAAAACACTATTAGAATACTAATCACAAAGATCCTGAGAAACCTACTCAGATTTTTCCCCTTGAGAACCCTACTCAAGAAATCTTGAAAGAACTAAAATGATTTACACCTCAGAATTCTAAAATAGAAATTCTAAAAGAAAGAGTTCAAGAAATACACAACCTGAGATCCTTAACAGATGATTGAATGAATGTTTGATGTTACCAATCAATCAGGTTGAATGAATGTCAATGCACAGACTAATCTTCTTTGAAATCTCTTTTTCTTACAAACACATCATCTTCAAAATAACTCTTTGATTCTTCTCATAAGATTGTTTCTCAATGTAAAATCAGTTTCTTTCTCTTTTCGATGCACTTTGAACATTTGGGTAAGTCTAAAATTCAAAGAATATTTCGCTCTGAAAGTTCACAAAACTTATGAAGTGCAGACCCAAAAAGCCTTTAAATAAAAAATTGATTTAACTAACTGTAATCGATTAATCCGTTCAGGTAATCAATTATTTTAACACATTTAATCGATTAAATCAATCAGATAATTGATTAATATGTTCTTGAGCTCTTTGGAAAAATTTCATGAACAACTTAATCGATTAATAGTGATGTAATAGATTATCACAGAAAAGCTCAGATAGAAAACAAGCCTTTGTAATCGATTACGACTTACCTATAATCGATTAAGGTAGACTTGTATTATATGTAAAATGGACTAAGTAATCGATTAACACATATAGATATATTTTCAAATAACACTTGGTAATCGATCATAGGAGGTAATCGATTAAAGTGTTCATCATGGCTTTTCCAGAAATAAACACAAGCAAGTAATCGATTACATAGTAATGGTAATCGATTAAAGCAGTGCATAAACTGATTTTTCCAAAACTTTAAGCCATCTGATTTTCTTTGCAAATGCAAACATTTAATCCTATATTCTACATATGAATGTGTAACGCCTCAAATTTCCACTTTATGTTGTGTTGATTTTTAATGAAAATACTTTTCCTTTTATAAGAAAAATAGCAAACTAAGGTTTACTAATGACCAATTCCAAATAAATTTCGTCACTAATTAATATTTAAAGGTTCAGTATAACATAAAGTACAATACAGTCCAATATTTGTTCTAATTCATATTACAAACAACTCAAATATTTTTCATCATAAAAAACATCTTCAATCAGACATCTTCAATACAGCCTTTCATCAGAAAAATCTGCCAATCCCTCTTCACTGTTCATCTACTCACCCAAATCAAATCGGGGTCATAGTAGGTGTCAGCCACAGACACAAAAATACAGGATAAGTTTATGATAAACATAATTTAAGCAAATAAAACATATGACAACATCCTTAAAAAAATTTCATGATTCTTTTTAGACTCTTATTAATTTGGTACCCAACAGTCAAGATAGCCCCATCCCTGTGGCACAGAAGTGAAACGATCAGTCAGGGTCTCACAGTGTTGCTACAGGATTCTCACCCACAATCATGTGATCATCATGGATGGTGTGATTTCCCCACTGCCAAGTACCCCCCAGCTCAGACCTCTCTTATCTGAATGCTCGAACTCAGTTCCTGCAGCTATCTGATACACCTCCTCTTTGAGGCAACTCTTATACCTCCTCTCTGAGGTAACTCTTATATACACCTTCTCTGTGAGGTAACTCTTATTCACATAAACATATGAAACTGATTCACTTAATACATAACTCTTTTCATCAAATCATATTTATTTTACTCAGAAACTCAACATAAAGTATAGAACTCAACTCTATATTCATGTACAGAATCTCAGTATATTACTCAAGTACAGAGATTTATAGAAACACTCAGCAACACATGGAATTTAGAGAAATCACAGAAACTTTTAGCAACATATGAACTTCATAGAAATTCATGGAAACACTTAATAACACATGAACATTCAAACACTTATTCAAACAAAAACAATACTTAAACTATATTTAGCATAAACTTCCCTATACATACCTTATAACCTCTTTGCTATGCTTGTTTACTTCCTCCTAGCTTCTACACGTGATTCCTTCTATGATGGTGGGGTCTTTTCTATTTGAATTAAGCTTTTGAAAATGAAAGGATGAAAGCGATGTGGGAGATGCTTCACGTGAAGTGTTAGTGGGAGGAATGTCTTGAAAGTGATTTTCAAGCAAGGTCCCCACCACCCCTTTAATAGCACTTGGAAAATAATTAATTATTCAAGGACATATTTGCCCTTCCAACTAATTTAGTTTCATTCTAGCTTAGTTTCTCCTTATTTCATTGTATTCTAACTTAGTTTCTTCTTATTCCTTTGTGTTTTAACTAGATTCACTTTTATCCTTTTACTTTATAGAAAAATATCTCATAAGCCATAATGACTTACCTTTCCACTTGGCTAACATTTTACAAGTGTCCCTACACTTGTCCAAGCTCTTGAAGATTCTCCACTTTTCTTGGTTATTCACGTGGAATCTAGAGGAAAGGAGAAGATCTTGCTTTATTTCATGTTTTCTTGCATCAAAATATGATTTTTAGCCTTTCCTCCTTGTCTCCTTTTCACGTGAACTTTGGTTGGCCAAGGGGGAGGATTTTTGTCTTCTTTTTTCTCTTTCTATCTTATTTTTCATTCTCTTTTAAAGAAGAGAAAATTATATGGCTTCTTTTGAATACATGTCACCTTTTAAATGAAGAAGAATATTCTAGTTTATGTTTTTCTTTCTACATGGCATTTCTTGAAAGAAAGTCAAGTTTGATTTGAACTCTTTTACCTAAAGATAATATTGAATAATAGCATTCTAGAGTTTTCCAGAAACTGACTTCAATTCTAGTAAAAATTACTAACAAGTAATCTATACATAGTGCTATTCAGATTTTACTTACAAGGCTACTTTTATCTTAATTCTAATTGGTTCATTTTACTTTTAACTATCAAAATTACTAAACTATTTTATAAAATAAGTCTATTCATCCTATAATCAAGAGAAAATTCCATAGATTTTATCTATCATTTTTCTATATTTTTCTGATGTTGGAATTTTTCTGAATAAAGTTTCAAGATCACTATCTTATAAAATTCATAGAAATTCTATTTTAGAGTTTCTTGTCACAAACTATTTTGATATTCTGCTAGTCAAGAGTATTCTTTAATTTCATCAGGTTCTTACAAAATCTCTAAGGATATCTGGTCATTTCTGGCCTAAAGGACATTATGGAAAATTCATCATTCATCCTAGGGGCATATTTGTCATTTCTACCATAAAATATCTAACCAAAAATATCTAAGGGTGATCTTGCCATTTCCAAAATATCCAAGAGCATTTATGTAATTTCTACCTCAAAATATCTCACTAAAATATCTAGGGGTATCTTTGTAATTTTTAAAAATATCCAAGGGTATTATTGTCATTTTTACCTTAACGGCATTTCTGTAATTTCTAATTTAAGGAAAGGGTAATATGGTCATTATTCCCAACATTGCTAATTAATATTTCACACTATTTAGTTTTATTTAAACTTAACCAAATTTCACACAACTTTAATATTTACTTGTATATTTGCACAAATATTTCATTTAACATCTATTTGCAATCATAAAAAAAAATATTGGGGTGTTACAGTATGCATGTAAATGAATTATGCAATGCCAGGATCACTAGGCTATGTACTTGAACCACTTAGACAAATTACAAATGCCATCAAAATGATTGGGCATGTAAAAAGTTAAAACAACAAGCCAACTACATTAGCCTTGCTTTGAGAACCTTGCAGCTCCTTTTTCCAACTCCCCCTATATCTAACAACTGAGTTTCAACCAATAAAGTGACAACTTCCACATGTGCTTTTTCTTTCAACTCTATGACCAACATAGTCAGCATCACAATAGCTTGTAAGTTTGAAACTTTCTCTTCTTTTAAATTGAAGACCAAGATTAGAAGTTCCAATGAGATATTTAAAAATGTGTTTAACTGCAGTTAGATGAACTTCCCTTGCTTCATTTTGAAATCTTGCACATAGACAAACACTGAACATTATATTAGGCTTTGATGCAGTGAGATAGAGCAGTGTGCCAATCATTGCTCTATTATTGAGTTCCCGTCCACCTTTGTTGATTCCTCGTCCAAGTTATGTCGTGGGAAATATTGGAGCCTTTATTTCTTTTGCATCATCCATCTTGAATTTCTTCAGTAATTCTTTCACATACTTGGTTTGATTAATGTAAAAACTTTTGGGTGTTTGCCTTATTTGTAGTCCAAGAAAGAATTTCAGCATACTCATTTCAAAATCTATCTGTATTAGCTTAGAAAAATATTCACAAAACATTTCTTTAGTAGCACCGAAAATGATATCATCCTCGCTCAAAACCATTTTTTTCCAAGAGAAATGAGCTTAATTTTTTGTACCAAGCTCTAGGAGCTTGCTTAAGTCCATATAGGGCTTTTTTTTTGCTTAAAAACATTTTGAGGAAGTGTTTCGCTTTCAAATCATGGAGGTAGTTCAACATAAACTTCCTTTTGGATTAAGCCATTTAGAAATGCATTTTTTACATCCATTTGATATAGCTTCATATTGCTATAAGCTGCAAATGAAAGTAAAATGCATATTGCCTCGAGATGAGCTACAAGTGCATAAGTTTCTTTGTAATCTATACCTTCTTGTTGTGAGCATCCTTTAGTAACTAACCTTGCTTTGTTCTTGCAACCTTAACATTTTTGTCCAATTTGTTGCGAAAGACGCATTTTGCTCCAACAACTTTATTTCCTTTTGGAAATTCAACTAACTTACAAACATCATTCTTCTAAAACTAATCAAGTTCTTCATGCATTGCCTTAATCCAGTTATCATCTTGCATTGCATCATCAATGTGTTTGGGTTCTATTTAAGAGATTAGTGCAACGTATCCTTGTGTTCTGAGTGATGATCTTGTTTGGACACGATCTATTGGGTCACCAATTATTTGAATTTCTGGATGATTTATTCTCATGATGTGTCTAGTGGGTTCTCTTCCCTCTTCTTGAAATTCTTGTTGAGTGAACGTTTTTATCTCTCGATTTTGTCTAAATAGCTAGTTGCCATAGAGTTGTCGTCTAGTCATAGATCTGCAAATGACTCATCTAGCTCTGATAAATCATTATCATACTTATTTTCATCAAATTTTATATAAATAGCTTCTTCATCTACCAAGGTTCTTGAGTCATAAACTCTGAATGCCTTTGAAGTTTTAGAGTATCCAAGAAATATTCCATCATCACTTTTTGAATCAAATTTTCCTAAGTTATCCTTTGTGTTGAGAATGAAACATTTGTATCCAAATGAATGAAAATATGATATGTTGGGTTTTCGTCTCTTCCACAGTTCATATGGAATCTTTTTAAGGATTATGTCTTATGTAAATTCTATTTTAAAGATAACATGCATTATTCACTACTTTAGCCTAGATGTGCTTAGGGGTTGAATTATCATTGAGCATGGTTCTAGCTATTTCTTGTAGAGATTTTTTCTTTTTTTCAACTACCTCATTTTGTTGAGGTGTTCTTGGTGTTGAAAACTTGTGAAGGATTCCATTTAGTTCACAAAATAGTTAAAACATGTAAGTTTCAAATTCTCCCCCATGATCACTTCTAATTGAAGTAATGCATACTCCTTTTTCATTTTGAACACGTTTACAAAAGTTAAAGAAGATATCAAAAGACTAATCCTTGTGGTTTAGGAACATGACCCATGTCCATCTAGAGTAGTCATCCACTAAGACAAGTTCATACCTTTTTTCACTAGTGGACGCAGTTCTGGTTGGACCAAACAAATCAAGTTGTGTTAACTATAAGTGTCTAAAGGTGGAAACAATGTTTTTATTGGTAAAGGAGTTTTTAATTTGTTTCCCCTTTAGACATGCCTCACAAAGTAGACCATCCTTGTATGAAATACTTCGTAGGCCACTTAAAAGGTTGTTTTTCTACAGTTTGGAGATTAACCTACAACTTGCATTACCAAGTTTTATGCCATAGCTATTGACTTTTTTTAATAGACACTAAGCATGACACCTTTTATTCCGTGAGATCTCCCAATCTGATTTTGTAGAGGTTGCCTTTTCTCTTGGAAGATAATAGAGGAGACATATCTTTCCATAGGACAACACACTCATCTTTGTTGAAGGAGACACTATACCCATTGTCACACACTCATCTTACCCACTTCAATTATCCTTCCCTTTTGATTTCTTCTGAAAGTGACTATTCCACTATGATAGGGAGTCAGGAATTAGAACATACACCTTTCTCCTGTCATGTGCTGTGAGCAGCCACTGTTTAGATACCATGATAGGTGTTTGCTTCTTGTTATCAAGGACATATGCAACATGAATAAACTTTTTCTTAGGTTGTGTTAGCCATAAAAGTATTAATTATACCTTTCTTGGGTCGATCTTTACACTTGGATGCCATGTGACTAGTCTTGCCATAGAAATAGTAGACAATGGTGTCCTTATCATGAACATATACCTTCCCATCATATCTATTTCCAGACTTAGGAACTTCTACAATATCTTAACAGTTTGTTAAGATTATTCGTTCCATTGACAAATTTGGCTAATGTAGTTTTTAAGGTTCTAATTTCCTCATGAAGTTTGACAACATCTTGAGGTTGACCCTTAACTTCTTGATTCTTTAAAAGCTTATCATTCAAGAATTTCATAGATCTTTTGTCTTCTTCAAATTCTACCCAAAGATTACATTTACTCAGTTTGAGATCTTCATAATCTTTGTGTGCTTATGCACATCCTATCCATAGATCATTCCTCTCTTCCTTTTGATAATCATAAAGTTCATTTAGCTACTTTAGATCATTTTAAAGATCTTTTAGTTTGTTTTCCAACTCCTAACATTTCTTGAGAAGAGTAACTTTTTCTCTAGCACTTGTCTCAATCTAAAGACATAGCTCAGACTCTTTTCGTAAGAGTCATACAAGCTCCACATGCTTGACTGGACGCGTCAAGTGAAATTTCTACTTGATCCTGAAGAGTTTTGTCAAGTTTTAAATGATCTTAGGATAAATTCTTGAAATCTTTTCACAAGTTTTGTAGGATTTTGATAGAATAGATGAATTAGATAGAAGTTCATGATAAGCTTTTCTAAGAGACTGAGGGTTGTTGAAATTTACCTTATCTTCCTTATCTAATCCAAATTCATTAGAAGTTGTTTCTGCCATCATGCATATGTTGGTTTCTTCATCATCTTCATCAGACGAGGTGCTGTTTAGAGCTTCCCAAGTACTCATAAGACCTTTCTTTTCTTTGGTCTTGAAGTATTCTTCTTATCCTGACCTTTCTCCAATTCTGGACATTCAGATTTGAAGTGTCTAGGCTTTTTGCATTAGTAGCAAATTATGGAGCTCTTGTCTTTATCTTTCTTTTCTTTGGGCATTCTTCTTGAGGAGTTTTTCCACTTGAGGCTACCTTTGTTTCACCACATTATGAGAATCTTTCATGAAATGAAGGTGAGTTCATCTTCATCAGAATCTTCCTTAGATTCATCATTAGATGAATCATCAGTCTTAAGAGCTTTGAACAAATTTCTCGATACTTGTTCTCTGGATGATGATGCCTTCTTGTTCTTTTGACTGTTGAGAGTTGATAACGATTTCCAAATCATTTCAAAACAAACTAGGATTAATTCTGTAGTAAAGGAATAACCTAGGTCTACTCAGAGATACAATCCAATTTGGTTCCAACTTTAATCCACTTATAAACAATAAGGGATTTCAACAAAAAATTTACAGACAATTGAAAAAAAATGCAGAAATAGATACAAATATGCAGAATTTGATAGAATTATGAAACAAACTATGAAATAGATATAAGAGAATCAATTCAATTCCCTAAATCCAAGAAATTTATAATTATCATAGTTTGCTATAGATGATGATCATATTATGAAAGTCAAGTCAATCTCATTAATGATAATTCAATCGAACTAATCCTTGATTATGTTGTTAGATCACAAATAAGATTGAAAGACCATCCAATTAATCTGTGATTACATTTGAATTAGAAAATTAATCAATAACCTAATTCGTTTCCAATCCTAAACACATTCAAAATCATGAATATGAAAATAGAATTGGAGAAGAGGATGAACATTAACAACAAAATTTGAAATACTTAAACAAAACTCAAATTTGCTTGAATTGGATCCTTGGATTGATTAGTTTTTTAACCTTCCATAGTCATCACCAATGGAAGAACAATAAAAATTGAGCAACAAAAGAAAAGAACAAAGTTTAAAAGATGAAGAAAGATTAAGAACAATTGAGAGAAAAAGAGAGACAAAAGTTTGATCTAAAACTTGCACAAGTTTCTAAAATTTGTTTTGTACAAAATGATTCTAACTAACTAACTAACTGCACTGATTAGGCCAACTAATCTCTCTAATTAAGCTAATTACACAATACAAAGGCCCAAAATTCCGAGCCCAAAATCCAAGTGTAGAGGCTCTGACTTCCAAGACTATATGACCCTCAAAACAAAAGAAATTTTCCAAGCTCATTTGTGACAAAATTGTAGCTCTTTTCCTTAGCTTTCTAGGGACTTATCATATTCTCTATTTGGAATTTTGTAGCGTCCTATAGGTATTGCACAAGGCAGATAGGAAAAGCAAGAAAAAAATCCGAAAATAAGCAACAATTTTCAATTAAGCCTAATAATTTGCCTAAGACCAAAACTGAGTTAAGTTGAGAAAATAAGAGTCAAAGAGAGGTCATTTAAGCTAAGAAGAATAGGACAATACTAAACTAAAAATGCTCAATCAAGAGCCAAAGACGTTTCTCTTTTGGTTCCTTCATCCTACTGAAGTTCTTGTTCGTGAACCTTAAGGGTACCAACTAGTTCCTCAAGGGACATAGAATCAA
The DNA here is from genome assembly GCA_007407185.1 of Glycine tomentella. NCBI lineage: Eukaryota > Viridiplantae > Streptophyta > Magnoliopsida > Fabales > Fabaceae > Glycine > Glycine tomentella. The sequence goes on from PYAF01000603.1 coordinate 87,849, forward strand.
GATAAGGGACATAGAATCAAGATTCTTTAAGTCTCTTAGTGTTGTTGTAACACCTCAACTTACGATCTTGCTATTATTGATTTTTAATGAAAAATTCTTTTCGATTTGCTTATAAAAACTAAACCACAATATTTCATTACTGAGTAATATTCATAATTATGAAGTAACATATAATAAGATTACAAAAGATTTTTCCTCACTAATTGATTTTTATAAATCTGATGTATAATAAAATACACACTGGTATCAATTCTATACATAGTACAAATAACTAAAACCTTCTATCACAAAAGAATACATCTTCAAGCATATCATCTTCAATTAACACATCTTCAAACAAAATCCTCTTCTTGTATACAGCTAATAGTCTCTCTTTGCTGTTCATCTGCTTGCCCGAATAAAATCGAGGTCATGGCAGGTGTCAACCACAGACACAAAGCACATGGTAAGTTTATGATAAACATAATTTAAGCAACAATATATATATTCAATAGGCAGATTTTCATAACAACATCCTCAAAGATGCATGATTCTCTTAGACTCTTATCATGATGCATGATTCTCTTAAACTCTTTCAATTATTGGTACTAATAGTCAAGATAGTCCAGTCCAATGGTCCAGAATTTGCACGATCAGTCAAGGTGTCACAGTGGTGCACAGGAAGGTCACCGACACTAGATGTGATCATCATGGGTGGCGTGAGTTCCCCACTGCCGAAGCACCCCTTAGCTCAGATCTCTCTTGTCTTAACGCTCGTACTCAGTTCCTATAACTATCTGACACACCTCCTCTCGAGGTAATAGCGTGGACTAACCCCCGCCGGGCATATGCATATGAGACATATAAGACTGATTCACTTTAAGGTATAACTCTTTTCATCATCTCATATTTATTTTCAACATCAGTCTTTAATTTATATCTCACATACTTTACTCAGAAACTCAACATAAAGTATAAAACTCAACTTTATATTCATGTACAGAATCTCAGCATATTATTCATGTACAAAGGTTTACAGAAACACTCAGCAACTCATGGAATTTCATAGAGATTCATGGAAACACTCAACAACACATGAACATTCAAACACTTATTAAAAAAAAACAATACTTAAACTATCTTTACTATAAAGCTTCCCCATACATACTTAAACAAAGTAACACTTAAACTATATTTAGCATAAACTCCCCTATACATACCTTGTTTTTCTTCTTTTAAAAGCTTGTCAAACTTTCCCTAGCTTCTCCTAGCTTTCACGTGATGCTTCACTATGGTGGGGTTTACTTTCTAACTGGATTTAGGCTTGAAAATGAAAGGATGGGAGGGGGATATGGAAGGGAGAGTTACAAGTGAATTTGGTAGAGAAAATGGCTTGAAAGTAATGTGCATTTTAGGTTCCCCCCTTTATATAGTGTTTAGGAAATAATTTAATATTCAAGGACATTTTTGCCCTTCCTAACTAAATGACCTTTATTTAGTTCCATTCTAACTAAATTACTTCTTGTTCCATTGAATTGTAACTAAGTTAAATGATGACTTTTTACTTTTTAAGAAAAATCTTCTTAAGCTAATTATGTGCCATACAAGTGTCCTAACACTTGTCTTGGTCATAATGATTGCCTTTCCAAGTGTCACTTAGTTGGCATGCCTTTACAAGTGTCCCAACATGTGTCCAATTTCATGAAGCTTCTCCTTGCTTCATCAAAGTTCACATGAAGGCTAGGTGGAGGTGGAGAAATCTTAGCTTCATTTTCATATTATCTTGCATCCATGCCATACAAGTGTTATGCCACTTGTTTCTATCATGTGGCTTGCTTTCCAAGTGGCTTATTATGAAGTTTCTTGCCTTTTCTACATGTTTTCTCACGTGAATGACCAATCTAAAGGGAAGGAATATAAATTTTTCTTCCTTTCATGCTACATGTGATCATTTTTGAATAAAAATCTAGTTTCTGATATAGCATTTACACATGGTATTTTCTTAAAAAAAATCAAATTTAATTTGAATTCTTTTATCTAAAGATGAATAATAGAACTCTAGATGTTCCTAAGAATTTATCTCAATGATAGTTTAAATAAATCACAAGTAGTCTATACAGAGCAATATATAAACTTTACATACTAAATCGCTATTTATCTTGTTTTTGATTGGCCTATACTTCTGCTAACCATCAAATTACTAAAACATTTTATTAAATTGGTTTTTACATTCTATAATTAAGAGAAAATTCCTTAGATTATATGTATCATTTTTCCATATTTTTCTTATGCTTGAATTCTTCTGACTAATGTTTCAAATTTGTCACCTTATAAAATTCATAGAAATTTTATCTTAAAGTTTCTTGTCACAAACTATTTGGATATCCTGTCAGCTAAGAGTACTTTATCCTTTTATCAGGTTCCCACAAAGCCTCTAAAGGTATCTGGTCATTTTTGGCCCGAAGGGCATTATGATAAATTCATCATTCATCCTAGGGGCATAATTGTCATTTCTATCATAAAATATCTAGCCAAAAATATCTAAGGGTATTCTTGTCATTTCCAAAATATCCAAGGGCATTTATATAATTTTCATCTTAAAATATCTCATTAAAATATCTAGGGCATTTTTGTAATTTCAAAAATATCTAGGGACATTATTGTCATTTTCACCTTAAGGGCATTTCTGTAATTTCTGATTTAAGGAAAGGGTAACATGGTCATTTCTCTTCAAACATTTCCTTAATGTCTCTAATTGATATTTCACCCAATTAATTCAAATATAGACCAGCCAAATTTCTCATAATCTAATACTCACATTAATAGCTATGCAAGAATAATTCATATAATATTTTGACCATAGTTTTTGAATTTTCAGGGTGTTACAGTTGTTACATGTGGTCTCCACTTCCTGGACAAACATCTCAGAATTTTGTCAATATGATCATAACTATCATAAGTTTTACATAAGTATCTTAGTTCATTTAGAATGGTTTGGAAGAGTCTGAACATACATTGTATGTCTTCACTTTCTTTCACAAAGAAGAGTTCATACTTACGAGTGTGGAGAATGAGTTTGTTCCTCTTTAACTGTGAAGTTCCTTCGTATGTTACAGCTAGAGTGTCCCACATTTGTTTGGCACTTTTGAAGCTGATTACCTTAGTGTGTTCTTCTTCGGATAGAGCACACAACATCATATTCCGAGCCTTGGAGTTGAGAAGGAATATGAGTTTTTGCTTCTCCGTCCATTGGCCTCTAGGAATATCATTCAATTGATCATCATATGGAATATAATCTCCATTTCCACTACATCCCATAGATCTATATGAATAGATTAAAAATGAGCTATCATATTTCGCGCCTCTGAACAAAGGTGGTTTGTTGGTTGAGAACTCTTCTTCCATATCTTTGATATTCTGGATCTTTTTCCTCAGTATTGTCAAATACTCAATCCTTAAGGCCAAGTTCTGATACCAACTGGAATAACACAATCAAACTATAAGGGCAGGTTAAATAGTGTGTTAATCAAAGATGTAGGTCATCCATTGAAGAGAAAAAATAGGTTTTAATAAAGTTTAACCATCCAGAGACTTAATAGAGAAAGTCTTTTTAAAATAGTTTTTCAAATAAACACTTGATATTAAAGAAGTGACCGAGAATTTTAATAGAACACTTAATAAACCATGAAGGAGAGAAGTAAAAACGTTTGGTTTATACCGATTCACTCAACCTGAGCTACGTCCAGTTCTCCTTTACTATGGATTCCACTAATCAAAAATTGATTACAAAATAAGTATTATGACCTGCCACTCCTTGCTTTACAAGTATTATTAATACCACTTATGGCACTTTCTTAGACTCCCATTGAATATAAGAAACCTAAGTATTGTTTAACACTAAGCCACTCCTAGATTTCACAAGGAGTAGTTTGAATGTATACAATATTCAATAACACTGAAAGAGCGAATAAACAATAAAACTCAAATACAAAAATACTTTGCTTATCAAAGAATAAACAAATGAAAACTTTGTATTCGTCGTCCAATAAATTCAGCAAAGTTACGCTTCGGATAAGTTCTTTCTTTTTTCGTTAGTTTTCTCTCTTTGCGTTTTGGGTAGAGATTGTGTGCCTTTTATAGACATCAGTGAAGGATCTGTTACAGGATCAATGTCAATTCCTTGAAAAGAGCATTGTCTCACAGAGGAGGATAAGGCTACGTGACGTGTGTTGATTTGTGAGGAATGCACGATAGTACAGACAACATCATGTGCTCCTTGTCCTTGGCGAAAGTAACCTTTAGGAAATATTCTGTGAATGCCTTCTATTTTCTTCTATTTTGTCATTTCCTTAAATTCAAATACTAGCAATTCAAAATAAAGAGAGGCAAAATAAATTTGTATAGGATAAAGGACGTGTACTTCCCTTTTTCTTTGATTATCTCATACTTTTTGCTCAATGCTGATCATTTCAGAAGGTGTGTGAGTTTATAACTAGCTGGACGCATGGAATAACCAAAATGCAGTAAGTATCACTAATTATAAAAAAATAGTTGATGCCTTTTGATTTTAGCGCGTTGGTTCTGGATAAATAGTAAACAGGGCAATCTTTCTTGGACGATACAATGTATTGTTAAGTCCTTTAATATTTGAACATGTTCACTTGTCAAAACCTCATTAGAACATCAATAATTTATACTTATTGTCATTCATCAAAATCTAAGATAGATGAGAAGAGTGGTCATCCAGACCTAAATTATAATTGATTATTGGTTTACCTAGAGAGCTTAGATATCTGCCTCAGCTCAAAATAATCGATTATAGGATATGCTAATCAATTATCATGCATACTAAAACTAATTTTCCAGAACTAAACATGCTAAAATGATTTTTATGAATATTCGATGTTCAAGAACCAACGGTTAACCAATCCAGAATTATTATTTTACCAAAGCAGGTTTTTGGGTCAAACTTGAAATCACACAATTTCAACACAGCTTAAACAAACTCCACATAAATATATATCCACACCAAGTAATTGCACAAGGTTAATTCACAAAACATTTCAACTAATCCTAATTAATAAAGTAATCAAATAATACAATAAATACATCAAACATATATTTTCAGTTATCGAAATTTCAGGGTGTTACATGACGACTAAGTTATTCTATATCTGTGTTTATTTTAATTTGATATAAAGGTTTACCATTTTCCGTTTGACGCGTTTATGAAAAAAATATAGGATGAGGTTTTTACTAATCGTAAGTGGCAATAAAATAAAATTTGTAACGTGCATTTCTAAAATAAATTAAATAAAAGCATTTTCAAGCAATACTTTAAGTCTAAATTCGAGTTGTTACAATAGTGATATCAGAGCAATTCGTCCTATCAAGACTAGGGTATGGACTTGTCCATTGTTTACATTGCTCTTATGTTCTTGTGAAAACAAGGATACAAGATGGATGATTTTTGTGTGAATTACTTGTATTCCATGTAGGATTTGTGTGAATTGAGTTTTTGTGATGTGTATAGCTTTCAGGTAGCAAGTAGGAGTAGTTACATGGGTACGTCGTGATTCTTTGGGAAAACTAACAAAGTGATTTCAAGGAATCATGGATGGGATATCCAACAACATGGCTACTTCACTTTAGGCTCATATGACGCAAGTACTAGAGACTCTAGTGCAAGATTGTGATATTGAACGAGTTGAGTACCGTGGATTATCTACTTTCACCAAGCACAATCCACCCAAGTTTAAGGGCAACTTCGACCTGGAAAGAGCTCAACATTGGCTTTCGGAAGTTGAAAAGATCTTCACATTGATGGGATTCTATGAGAAGCACAAGGTGACTTATGCCACCTACATGTTGAGCGGAGAAGCTAAAGACTGGTGGAAGTTTGCTAGTCAAACCTTGCCAAGTAACGAGGAAGTCATACTATGGGTTGCATTCAATGAGAGTTTTTTGGGTAACTACTTCCCAAGGGACTTGCTCAACTAGAAAGCCAAAGAATTCTTGTGTTGAAGCACGAGAGCATGGCATTAGGGGAATATGATTCTAGGTTTCATGAGTTGATCAAGTATTGATCATACTATAAGAATGGCGAGAAAGGTGAAGCATTTGTGCTTAGTTCGAGAATGGTTTGAGAGCTGACATTCGCTTGCAGTGAGTGTGTTCCAAATCACTAATCTTCCTACTTTGGTGAGCAAATGACAAGCGAACAATAAGGGGAAGCAAGTTGAGCCTAAGTTTGGAGGTTCATAAAGAAATGACAGGAGGCACCAAGGGAATTACAAGAAGTCATACCACAGGTCTAATCAAGCCTATAGGGGAGGTTCAGGATACAAGAACAACAATAATTATAGTATGCTTAAATGTTGTGTATGTGGAGGACCACATTTGAAGAGGGATTGCACATAATTAGCTACTATTTGTGCTAATTATGGAAAGACAGGACACTCGCTTATAGATTATTGGGTTATACCCAAGATGGATGGCAATCATGGAAGTGGAGCTAAGAACAATTACAAGACCAACAACAGAGGGAATTTGAGAGTGGCCGGGAAGGTGTTTGCGATGAGCAGCTCTGAGGCGGCAACATCCGACGATCTAACCAAGGTAAATGCATCATAAGAGATAGACTTGTAAATGTGCTCTGTGATTCGAGAGCTACACATTATTTCATATCTTTTGACTATGTGAAGAGTCTAGACTTGTTTGTGTCTTCTTTGCCATATGAACTCGTAGTGTCTAGCCCTACCGACAAACCTTTTACCATTTTTATTGCATGCTCTAACTATTCTATGATGGTCGAAGATAAGACTTTGTCTGTGAATTTGATTTGTTTACCTCTTTCTCATCTTGATGTGGTGATGGAGGTCCATTCCAAGCCAAAGGTTTAGAAAGAGAGCCTGAAGAACTTCCTTTGGTGAGCTTTAAAGGACCCATGACAAGAGCTAAAACTCATGCCCTTCAAGACCACATCAAGGCTAACTTGGATAAGCATAAGGAAGCACACCAATCCAAGGAGAAGAAGGGCTAGATTTTGATGTCTCAAGTCCATTTTAATTCAATAAATTCCAGCACTTGTTAGAAGCTGAAGTTGAGACAAATGAAAAGGCCTTTTAGTGAAATTTTGTAAAGAGGTGTAGGTGCACTTGTGTGTAATTTGTGTAGCAACTTAGTAAACTTGTTGGCTGCACTTAGAAGCTAAAAATACTGCACCAATTTTTAATTTGGGACAGCCAAGGGTCACTTAGGGAAGCTTGCACCATAGGCTTCATTTAGCTTGCATTTAGGCTCCTTTTGTTGCACTTCAAGCTTCATTTCATGTGCATTTGATGTGTAATTTCGTGGCCTATATAAGTTGTCCACAAACTGAATGTAACTAACTTTGGTTCATTAATACAAATATGAAATTTTGGTGAGAGTTTCTCTCTTGTTCTTGTGCAAGAACCTCTTGTTTCTTATCAATGGATTCAAGCTATTGTGGTGGTTCTTCCTAGACTTATTGGAGAGCTTCTCCATGATGTCTTCCATCTTCATCCCTAACCTCTCTTCCATCTTCCATTGTTGCCATTAAAGAAAGCTTTCAGCCATACATTTTCATGAAAGCTTGGACAGCTTGTGTGTTCTTGAAAGTTTCTTGAAGATTGGGTTTCATTGCAAGGTAGATTTGGGAAATTCATGTCTAATGGGTTTAGACATACATCATGTGATATCTAGAGCCTAATCCTTCTGGAATTCTTCTTCAAGTTAAGTTGTAGAACTTCTTCAAAGATAAAATTCTGCACCAAACCCAAAAACGAAAATCACAAAATGCTTCTTCAATTCCTTGTGTTGTTGTGTTTTTGTGAAAAATTCTTGGTGGTATAGACTTGTTGTGTGTTACACCACATAACCCTTGTGTTTCCTTAAAGTTCCATGTGATTTCATGTGTTCATGTGTTCTTGAAAATTTTCAAATTTTCTAGTCTTGATTCTTGTCAATTTTTGTTTGTAGTGTTTTTTATGTTGTATGACCACTTGTTTTGATTCTACTCTCATGCCTAAACTGAATTGAGTTGTTAGAAGCAACTTTTGCAATTGTTATACATCATTTTCGTGAATCATTCAATTTCCTTTAGGAATTTATGCACTTGTTCAAAAGAAAAACAAAAGCTGAAAAAAAATTGTGAAAGAAATAATCAAAGTGCAAAAGAGAAACACTTATGGACATCCAAACAAATTATTGAAATAATCAAAGTGCAAAAGAGAAACACTTATGGACATCCAAACAAATTATTGAATTGTGGCTGGAACAATACAAATAAAAACAGAATTTAGAAGCAAATAAAGTTTCAAAATTACAAGTTCCAAAATTTCCTTTGAACCACAAAATTAAGTGAACTTGTATGACATGCAAAGTTGACGAAATTTGGCTTCTAGCAATTGAATTTACTTGGCATATCCTCCTTGTGCAGTTTGGTACAGCCAATATATGTCCTTGAGTTGTCTCATTGAATTCCAATTTGAGTTGTGCTTTTCCAAATCTTGCTTTTATTGCTTGTCTCTTAAAATTTCTAAGGTTTTGTCTTAGAGTTTTCTTGTTCTTGGACTCTTGAGTCTAGCCTAGAATTATTCTCTATTTCACTATAGTAAAGAAGCTTGGTTTGATTAGAATTTTTGCTTAAGAAATATAGAGAGGACTAAGAGTGGAAAAAGGCAAGAGAGAACATTATAGAAAGAGCCTAGATAAAGTGTGCAAACAAAAGTACGAGTGGCAAACACTTAGAGAGTGTTGAGAATTTCCTTATATACTTGTGTTTTTTCTAACCATTTTTTTTAAGGATGAGCTTAATAGGAGATGAGGCTTTACCACCTAGGACCTCTAGGTTGATGAAAGCCATGACAAAACAAATGGAAGACTTGCAAACCAAAATGGATGCAAGGTTTGAAGAGGTACAAAGGGAGACCTAAAGGAGGAGTCATCCAATGGGAAGTGTGGATAGAGAATCTCATGGTGGTAGGAGGGTGAGTGAGTATGCTTCCTCTCATGGAGGAAATTATGAAGATAAGAGGGAGGATTGGAGGGAAAATAATAGAAGAGAAAATCATAGGAGACACAATCCTAGGAGGCAAAATAGAGATGATGAAGATTGGAGGGTGAGGAGAGAAGAAAGAGAAGGGAGGAATCGAGGATTGAATGGAGTGAAAATAAAAATTCCAAAGTTCCTTGGAAATAATGATCCCGAAGAGTACTTTGAGTGGGAGATAAAAGTAGAACAAATTTTCTCATGCCAACAAATTGAGGAAGAAAAGAAAGTGATTCTAACAACTCTAGAATTTGGTGGCTATGATTTAGAGTGGTGGAACCAAATTCAAATGGACATAGGGAGGATGAGGAGACAAAGAGTAAATTGTTGGAATGACTTGAAGGCATGCTTGAGAGAAAGATTTGTTCCCACTTATTATGCAACAGAAGTCCACAACAAGCTTCAAAGACATTTCCAAGGCTATAAAAGTGTTGAGGACTACTATAAGGAAATGGAATTGATGATGATAAGGGCTGAAATTGTGGAGGACCAAGAAGCAACAATGGCTAGGTTCCTTCATGGCTTGAATAGAGAAATTCAAGATGTGATGGAGCTACATTCTTATGCTACAATTGAGGAGCTAGTCCATAAAGTTCAAAGGGTTGAGCAACAACTAAAAAGGAGAAAAGCTTCCTTTTCCAAGACCAATGGGGCTGCAACTTCTAGAAGGAAGGACAAGCCTAAAAGGGAGGTTTCATGAAAAAAATAAAGAAGAAAAGGTGGAAAGCTCAAGCAAAAAAGTTGTGGATCCAACTCCTAAAAGATCAAGCAATATAAAGTGTTTTAAGTGCCTTGGTAAAGGGACACATTGCTTCGCAATGTCCCAACAAGAGAACTATGATTTTGCTTGAGGATGGAGGCATAAGGAGTGAGTATTCAAGTGACTCAAATAGTTCTTCAAGTGAAGAAGAAGAAGAACTCACACTAGTGGAGGTCGAGGAGGGTGATCTCTTGATGGCAACGAGAATGTTGAATAATTTTTGCCTAGAAAAAGAGGAAAGTCAAAGAGAAAATATTTTTCACACAAGATGCTTAGTTGAAAAGAAATTTTTTTCACTTATCATTGATGGGGGCAGCTGCACCAATGTGGCTAGCATAAGACTTACACTTGCCAACCACAAAGCATCCAAGGCCATACAAGCTACAATGGCTTAGTGAAAGTGGAGAAGTGGTGGTAAATTCTCAAGTGCTCATTCCTTTTTCTATTAATGCTTATAATGATAATGTTCTTTGTGATATTGTACCTATGGAGGCTGGTCATATCCTTCTTGGTAGGCCATGGCAATATGATAGAAAAGTCATACACAATGGCATGGAGAACACTTTTGACTTTGAGCACTTAGCCAAGAAAATTATTTTGAGGCCTTTGACTCTTAGACAAGTGTGTGAGGATCAAGTGAGGATGAAAGAGAAAAGAATTGAGGAGTTGAAAAAAAATACTGCACTTGACAAAAAATTCTGCACAAAAAGGGCAAAGAAAGTGAGCTTCCAAAGAGAAAAACTAGTGGGAAGCAAAGAAAAGAGAAAGAAAATGAGAGTAAAAAAAATCATGAGATTAAAAAGAGTTTGTTCTTTAGTGAAAAACAAATTAAGAGAATGTTATTGGAACAACAACCTCTTTATTTTATGCTTCCTAACTCTCTTTGTTTACATGTTGAAAAAGAAGGTGAAAAATTGCCAAAAGCTATGCAATCTCTTTTGGAGGAATATCATGATGTTTTTCCAAAAGAAGTGCCTAATGACTTGCCTCCTTTGAGAGGCATAGAGCACCAAATTGACTTGATTCTAGGTTGTTCACTTCCAAATAGACCAGCATATAAGACTTCCCCCATGGAAGCAAAGGAGATCCAAACACAAGTAGAAAAGCTACTTGACAAAGGGTGGATCCGTGAGAGCATGAGCCCTTGTGCCATGCCTATTATTCTTGTGCCTAAGAATGAGGGAACTTGGAGAATGTGCACAGATTGTAGGGAAATAAACAACATCACCATAAGGTATAGGCATCCTATCCCTAGACTTAATGATCTTTTGGATGAATTGCATGGTGCTACTACCATTTTCTCTAAAATTGATCTAAAGAGTGGTTACCATCAAATAAGGATGAGGGAAGGGGATGAATGAAAAATGACTTTCAAAACAAAATTTGGGCTTTATGAATGGTTAGTTATGCCTTTTGGTTTGACTAATGTACCAAGTACCTTTATGAGATTTATGAATCATGTTCTTAGACACTTTATAGGCAAATTTGTGGTAGTGTGCTTTGATGACATTCTTGTTTATAGTGCCAATTTGAATGATCATTTAATACATGTTAAAAGTGTCTTGGAGGTGCTAAGGAAGTAAACTTTGTATGGAGCAATTGATAAATGTTCCTTTTGCACTTCACAAGTTGTGATTCTAGGTTTTGTAGTAGGTGCTCAAGGAGTCCAAGTGGATCAAGAGAAAGTGAAAGCCATAATGGAGTGGCCAACTCCAAAAGGTGTGAAGGATGTGAGAAGCTTCCATGGTTTAGCTAGCTTTTATAGGAGATTTGTGAAGGATTTTAGTACCATTGCTTCTCCTTTGAATGAATTGAAGAAGAAAACCATGAGCTTTTCTTGGAAGCAAGAACATGAATTTGTTTTCCAAACTTTGAAGGATAAGTTATCTCATACACCTATTCTTGCATTGCCTAATTTTAATGCTTCCTTTGAATTGGAATGTGATGCTTCTAATGTGGGAATTGGGGGGTTTTGATTCAAGATAAACATCCTATTGCTTATTTTAGTGAGAAATTGAATGGTGCATGTCTGAACTATTCCACTTATGATAAAGAGTTGTATGCACTTGTTAGAGTCTTGCAAACTTGGCAACATTATCTTTTACCTAAGGAATTTATGATACATAGTGATCATGAATCTCTTAAATATTTGAAAAGCCAAGGCAAACTTAACAAGAGACATGCTAAGTGGGTTGAATTCATTGAACAATTTCCTTATGTTATTACACACAAGCAAGGCAAGTTGAATGTGGTAGCAGATGCCTTATCAAGGAGACTTTGGCCATTTTACATGAACATTTCTTTTGGCTAAAAATGAGGCATGATGTGCATAAGCTTAGCCACTTTTGGAAGACTTTATAGGGTAAGCTTGGTACAAAACTCTTGTTTTCATCAACTTGTCACCCACAAATGAATGGCCAAACCGAGGTGGTAAATAGGACATTGGGACAATTTCTTAGATGGTACATTAAGGGTAATTTGAGAACTTGGGAGGAGTGTCTACCTCACATTGAGTTTGCTTACAATAGAGTAGTTCACAAGACTACTTCCTTATCTCCTTTTGAAATTGTTTATGACTTTAATCCTTTAACTTCTCTTGATTTATTTCCTTTACCTAACACTTCTTCTATGGTTAATCATGATGCTTTGTCTAAAGCTTCTTATGTTAGGAAGTTGCATGAACAAGTGAAGGCACATGTGGAGAGAAAGATGGAACAATATGCAAAGCAAGCCAAAAAGCACAAAAAACAAGTGATCTTTAATGAAGGAGATTTGGTGTGGCTTTATTTGAGGAAGGATAGATTTCCTCATGAAAGGAAATCCAAGCTCCAACAAAGAGGAGATGGACCTTTCAAGATTTTAGAGAGGATCAACAACAATGCTTATAAACTTGAGTTGCCTAGTGAGTATGGTGTGAGTAATACTTTCAATGTTTGTGATCTTTCTTTGTATGATGTAGGTACAAGTGGGGAAGCAAACTTAAGGTCAAGTTCCTTTCAAAAAGAAGGGGATGATGGAGGTCCATTCCAAGCCAAAGGTCTAGAAGGAGAGCTTGAAGAACTTCCTTTGGTGAACTTTAAAGAACCCATGACAAGAGCTAGAACTCATGCACTTCAAGACCACATCAAGGCTGACTTGGACAAGCACGAGGAAGCACACCAATCCAAGGAGAACAAGGGCTGGATTTTGATGTCTCAAGTCCATTTTAATTCAATAAATTCCAGCACTTGTTAGAAGCTTAAGTTGAGACAAAAGAAAAGGCCTTTTAGTGAAATTGTGTAAATAGGTGTAGGTGCATGTTAGGACTTTGCCAAGTGTACCAATATGTCGTTGTAAGTTACAAAATTTATAAAAATCGTCTCCACAGGGACTTGAGCTACTCAGTTGATCCAAAGAGAATTTAACAGTTTAATAGTTATGTACAAGTAGAATGAGCGGAATTTCATTTGTTTAAGAAAGTAACGGAAAATAACTAAACTTAGCAAAAATGAAATATACTTATGAGAAAGTGGGATTGGATTTCATCATTCTTATCCTTAGTATTCAATTAACGTTTACCATGTATAAATCAATTTCTATCTTTATTGATGCATACTATTTTACCCCGAATCGATTCCTTGCATCGAGTTCTAAGGATATCTACCGAATATCGATCCCTCGCATATGAAGTAAGTATCCGAGCATTAAATTCATAATCGTCTGCTTTATGCAATCAGAACGTTATGCCCTATTCCTAGCAATGTAACGTAACGAGTAAAGTCATTCAGTTCAAACCCTAAGATTACTTTCCAGTCTCACTTAGGATTTAAATTCATGAAACTAGTGATCAAGTAGAATCAAGCATTAAGGACAGAATGAAATTACCAATAAGGAATGGAAACGATTCATGTATATAGTAAATATTAAAAGAGACATATAGGGTTAAGAAGATTACATCCAATCCTTAGAGAAGCTAGCTACTCATTATGGAGAGAACCTCCTTAAGGGAAGATTTGATGAAGGGCCCCATCACCGCTTCTTTCTAGCAGAGTCTCCATAATTATTCTCACTTCTCTCACTTTCCTAACCTTCCTAATACTATTATTTAAGCTCCTAAACCTAAGGAACAAGCTAAGAGGCAAAGGAAAATGAAAAATGGGATGCTTTCTCTTCCAAATTCATTGGCTATTTATAGAAATCTCCCTCCTGCCAGCTTCACTCACCCAGGCGAGTAGTTTGGCCTATGTTTGCTCGCTTGGGCGAGCTAATGTTATCATCTTGGGACCTGAAGCTCGCCTGGGTGAGCTAAATACACTAGAGGAGCTCGCTTGGGCGAGTTACAATCTTAATGCTGAAGAAAGCCTTGTGCCTGGATGAGTTTTGGGGCCTCTTTGCTTGTAACACCTCCCATGTTTACTTTTTAAGCCCTTCTTGCTTGCTTTGCTTGTTCGGAAGACTCGGAACCTATCAAAATACAAAATATGATTGGATTAATCTTCCGAAATATAAAAACACATTTATCTAAGTAGTAGATACAAATCAACTAGGTTTAAGGCAAGTTTATAGACAAAGTTAATGAAATCAAAAGATAAGTGCCATCATTTAAAACATGATTTTAAATGAAATATGGCACTTATCAGTGCACTTGTGTGTAATTTGTGTAGCAACTTAGTAAACTTGTTGGCTGCACTTAGAAGCTAAAAATATTGCACCAATTTTTAATTTGGGACAGCCAAGGGTCACTTAGGGAAGCTTGCACCATAAGTTTTATTTAGCTTGCATTTAGGCTCCTTTTGTTGCACTTCAAGCTTCATTTGAATTGTCATTTAATGTGCATTTGATGTGTAATGTCGTGGCCTATATAAGCTGTCCACAAACCGAATGTAACTAACATTGGTTCATTAATACAAATCTAAAATTTGTGTGAGAGTTTCACTCTTGTTCTTGTGCAAGAACCTCTTGTTTCTTATCAATGGCTTCAAGTTATTGTGGTGATTCTTCCTAGACTTATTGGAGAACTTCTCCATGATGTCTTCCATCTTAATCCCTAACCTCTCTTCCATCTTCCACTGCTGCCATTAAAGAAAGCTTCCAGCCATACATTTTCATGAAAGCTTGGACAACTTGTGTGTTCTTGAAAGTTTCTTGAAGATTGAGTTTCATTGCAAGGTCGATTTGGGAAATTCATGTCTAATGGGTTTAGACATACATCATGTGGTGTTAGGAATAGATTGGTTATCATCCAACCATGTTCTTCTCAATAGTATAAACAAGACCTTGACCTTTGACGCTTGTGCTCAAGATATCCCTCGATCATCAAGTTTGGAGATTTCTTGTGTGAGTGAAACTAGGAGGGTAGAAAACATTAAAGGCTTTGTGGTTTTATTTTCATCCACTACTGAGGAATCCTTTGATGTTGGGGGAGTACCCGTAGTCTGCGAATTTCCTGATGTTTTTCTTGAGGATATGTCTGAGTTACCACCTAAAAGGGAACTTGAGTTTGACATATACCTAGTGCCAGGGTCTACTCCTATGTTGATAGATCCTTACTGGGTGTCTCTAGTAGAGTTAGTATAAGTTAAGGAGAAAGTGGAAGATTTGTTGAAGAAGCTGTTTGTTGTGAGACCAAGTGTGTTACCATGGGATCGATAGTGCTCTTGGTGAAGAAGAAAGACGATAACATGAGGATGTGCGTGGATTACCGTCAACTTGACAAAATGATGATCAAGAACAAGTATCCATTGCCAAGAATTGATGATCAAATTGACCGACTGAGAGGTTCCTTAATATTTTCGAAGGTTAATTTGTGATCGAGGTACCATCAGATTTAAGTCAAGAAGGAGGATATTCTAAAGACTGTATTCAGGACACGTTATGGACACTAAGATTATTTAGTTATGTCGTTTGGTGTGACTAATGAACCTATCGTGTTCATTGACTGCACGAACCAGATTTTTTATCAATGCTTACACAAGTTTGTTGCTGTTCATTGACGACATCCTGATATACTAAAGGAGTCCAAAAGAGCATACATAACACATGAGGATTGTGTTGAAATTTTTGAAAGAATGAAGACTTTATGCAAAATGCTCTAAATGTAAGTTTTGGCTTAGGCAAGTACAATTCCTAGGACATGTTGTGACGAGAAAAGGAATTGTTGTAGATCCTAACAAAGTTGAAGTTGTGATGCGTTAGACGCAACCTATGATACCTACGGAGGTTAGAAGTTTCTTGGGTTCAACAGGATACTATAGAAAATTCATTGAAGGATTCTCTTGTTTAGAATTACCACTAACCAAGTTGACCCAAAAAGGCCATAAGTTTGTGTGGAATGAGGCTTATGAAGAGAGTTTCCAAGAATTGAAGAAAAGGTTGACGTTAGCACCAATTTTGATTTTGCCTAATCCGAAGAATAAGTTTGAAGTTTATTGTAACACATCAGGATAAGGACTCAGCTATGTTTTGATGCAAGAGAAGAAAATGAATGCGTATGCTTCAAGGCAACTAAGACAACATGAGTGAACCATGCTACTGATGACCTAAAGCTGGCTGCAGTGGTGTTTGCACTAAACAAATGGAGGCATTATCTACGCAATAAGATTCAAAGTATTCAGCAACCATAAAAGCTTGAAGTACCTGTTTGATTAAAAAATGGGCTAAACATGAGGCATAGGAGGTGGATGGAAATTATGAAGGACTATGATTAGTTGTCATGCCATCCCAGCAAGGCTAATGTAGTAGTTGATGTTTTAAGCAGAAAGTCATTGCATATGTTTGTCATGATGGTGAAGGAACTACAGTTGATCGAGAAGTTCAGAGACTTGAATTTATCAATGGAGGAGCGACCCAAGAGCTTGTATTTGGAAACTTTGAGGATCACTAACGAGTTTCTAGTGCGAGTTCAGGGGCTCAACAAGGAGATCAGTTCTTACAAGACATGGTGAGACAGAAAGAGGAAGGCAACAAATTAGAATTCCAACATTATGATGCCAATGGACTTATCAAGTTCAAAGAGAGGGTGTGCATACCTCAAGTAGATGAGTTATAACAAACAATTCTAGATGAAGCGCACAAGAGTAGATTGAGTTTCCATCCTGGATCAACAAATATGTATCAAGACCTTAAGAAGAACTTCTGATGGCATGGAATGAATAGAGATGTAGCTACCTACCTACATGGCAAGATATCTAACCTGTCGCAAGACAAAGGTTGAGTACAAGAGAGCTCATGGAGAATTTCAACCCTTAGACATCCTGAGTGGAAGTGGGATAGTATCTCGATGGATTTTGTCTCTAGTTTACCGAAGACTAGACACAATTGTGACGCTATTTAAGCTATTTGGGTAATTATTGATAGATTGACAAAGTCTTCTCATTCTATTCCAATTAACATGAAATACAAGTTACAGAAGCTAATAGAGTTGTACATCAAGAAGGTTGTCAAGTTGAATGGAGTACCTTCAAGCATCGTATCCGACAGAGATTCGCGCTTTAATTCCAAGTTTTGGGAAAGTTTACAAAAAGCTCTAGGGACTAATTTGGAACTTAGTTCGGCCTATCATCTAAAAACAGACGGGCAGACAGAAAGCATAATTCAATCTCTAAAAGATCTTTTGAGGGCATGAGTGATGGAGAAACAAGGCAATTGCGACAAGTGTTATACCTCTGTCAGGGATCATGTATTCCTTAAAGTATCTCCTACGACTGGTGTTGGTAGAGTGATAAACGTCAAATTTATAGTATTTTCATGCACAATTTGAGATGTTTATTTGATACTTTAGTATACTTTAGACCTTTTTTGAATTAAATTCATTATGTTTTCAGTTTTAATATATTTTAGATAGGAATTACGATTTTAGAAGTTTTTATTATGATTTTGTGAGTTTTTACAAAGAAATAAGGCAATTTTACACGGTAGCCTCACTCAAGCGAGGAATAGGCCACTCAAGCCAGCTCAAATAGAGGAGAAGATGAAATTTTACAAAAGATATCTCGCTTATAGAGATATAGCTTAAAGATAAATGAAGAAAATCACTTGGAAGATAATTGCAAAAATTAAAACAAATTCTATCATCTGAAGAGATAATTTCCTTATATAGATTATATTATTTTGTAAATTAAGGAGATTATTTGCCTCTATTAAACACATCTATGATTCTATAAATAGAGAGGCATGGGTAGCAACAAAAAACCACATCTACACACCACCCTTCACTATTAATATATTGTCTGACTTCATTATTCGCCATCTATACTTAATGCTTTGTGAGCTTGCGCACCTCATATAATTCCAGGAATTGACGTGCACTTTGGCGAATCTCGTTGAAACTCCAATTGAATCAAATACTTAATTGGTATTATATTTAGGGATAAGAATAATCTTAGTTAAGCCTTGCTAATTCTTAAACGATAATGCTAATTGCTTGTGTTGGTTTGCCAAGGGATTGAGAATCAAGGCAAGTGATTTAGGGTCTATGACCTAAGGGATTAGGGATAAAATACATTTGTAAATTGGGGATGAATGATATAAAAATGTAGAAGTGTGAGGAAATGCAACAAATAGGGGGATTCTGAGTACAATCTTAGCATCTCAACACTATTGTTTTCGTCTACAATTATTATCACACCAACAAGTAACTTCTTACATTTTCTTTTAATTTCTGTTATTAAAGTTTCAACACATTAATTTATCTAGAAAAATATATTTTTTATTTTCTGTTTTGATTATTTTTAGTTTTATGTAGTTTAAAATATAAAAAACACAAAAATATCTTTATTCAAAAGGTTTTAACTTGAATCTTCATCACTGCACAAACCCTTGGGAGACGACCTGAACTTCGATTCAGTACTACAATTGGGATTCGATTACACTTGGCCGACGTAAATCCTAATATAATAAAAACATTAAAAATTTGTTGGCATCTGGGGAATAGTTGATTGAAATTCAATTAAAATCTTTTGGATTTTATTTTATGTTATCTTTTAGGGAGTTATATTCGTAGATTAGGTAGTTATCTTTAAATTTATTGGGAAATTATCATAACTATTATCTTTCTAGATTTTATTGGTTAAGTTGTTATTTATATTATCTTTGGTCTTTATCTTATTAGATTTAATTGATTTATCCTCCCAATTTATATTTTAAAATTTTCAGCATTTGATTTTATTTCCTTTTTAACTTAAAAATCTCAAAATGTACATATAGATAAAGATATGATTCAGTATTCTTATTAGATTATATATTTATATTTTAAGTTTATCTTTCTACTTTATCTTTTAGAATTTCAACATTTAGTTTTTTTTTTACTTTTATTTTCCCTTTTGATAAATAATTTTTTTTTAAAAAAAAAATTTTAGACAAATATATTTCGATTTTTATTTTATCTTCAATTTTCAGCATTAAATTTTAGTTTCCCTTTTTAATAAAATTTTTCGAATATATGTATATATATATATATATTTATATATACCATATAGGGTGGAAGCGAGCTAGGGGAAAGAGACTAGAACAACCAATGCATATGGAAAGCAGAAATAAAATACGGAATTCACATGGCTATAGGCAATATACAAAATATAAAAAATTTAGAACATAAAAATAAAGTTAAACTCTCAAGCGCAGCAAGCCGTCGGGATGAGAGGGAGTAGAAAAGAAGAGAAGTGTTCAATTCCAGAAACAAAACATGCAATATGAGAAAATAATATTTTATTTCTCAAAAGATTAAAAGATTACAAAAGATTGAAAATAGACTACTAGAAGCTCAGAGGTATACCAAGGGAGAACACTCTGAGAAGGACACGAAAACCCAAAAAAACTTGATTACAGATTGAGGGACGCAACCCTTAAATAGATACAATAATTTCCTGTTTTTACAGTACCGGTGCAAACACCGGGAAACCTACTGCTACAGTGAACAGTGCTAAACAGTAGTCTGTCGCAGGAAATGATGATGTCATGCTTACAGTAAGCAAAAGGAGCTTTCTCCACTTATCCTTTTGCCTTATTATTTTTATGGCGGTGATAGGATTGAATTCAGTCATCATCAAGATTGATGTCAAAGCAGTCGTCTTCATTCTGGTAGAAATCATCCGATGATTGTGAAGAGGCTTTGGCTGGCTCTTCTACAGGCTTCTTGGAGGAGGAGGCTTGCTTTTCTTCTTCCAAGAGTTTGAAGATCATCTTCATATTCTCGGTTAGCTTCTCCTTTGAGGAAGAAGATGCCAAGGCTGCTATGACCTGTGATTTTTGATAGAGGAACTTGCATTCTTCTGGATCAGCTGTTTTGGTGAGGGTTGGATGTTGTTTGAACCAAAGCAACACCTGATCTGGATTAGCCCTTGAATGGTCAAATTGAGACCACCACTTGACAAGATCTTGTCTTCTAAGCATCGACAATTGTGCCTTGACTAGCACACTGCCATAGACATACCACCATTGGAAGATCCAGGCGAGAGACATCTTACTGAAGAAGTGCAAATCCACCGAAAAGGGATCACTATCTGGGTGTTCAAACTTCTTAGTAAGAGTTGTTAACCAGATACTACCTCTGAAGGAAGTATCTCAAGGATTGGACCATAAAAATTCCACCATTGTAAAAACCATTGAGGGAATTTATACTGGACATTTTGTTTAAAATAAATAAGCCTTGAATGCATAAAGTCTTTGTTCTGAAAATTAAAGACATTATACCAGGCAGTTTGATAATCCCAATAAGAAAAATCAATGGGATCATAGTTTTGAGAAAACTTTTTTATTTTATTCAATTCTCCAAATTCTTTAGGTGTTAGGACCTTAAGGATTTGCAGAGTTGAATAAGCGATTTGGTCAGAGTCTTTATTTGTATGATGTTTAATCTGGACTGAGTTGGTGTCCGTAAGAATAAACTCATAAAAATGTCTGGTCTTGAGCAAAGAGGTTGGCTTGAAATGGTACTGATTGCCCTGAATATCTTTGGGAAAGATTTTCTGGGGAACTTTGTTTGGCTTTGGGTCCCAAAATTCAGGTTCCATCTGAATGACATCCTGATATTTGTTTTTCAGGACATATTGGGTTTGGGATTTAGGCCTTTGGATCGCCAAGGGTTCAGGCTGCTGAACAATGGCTTTGCCTTTTGGTTGATGGAGGATTAAAGGGGTTTCTTTCATGTTTTTGATCATGGTTGCCAGGCATCTTTCATTTTCTTCTTCCTCGGAAGTAATGTCTGCCCATGATCTAGATGGAAGGCCTTTTGGAAGGTGGGTAAGACCCTATTCCTGAAGGGCCAAAAGGACTTGAATAGGCATGACATAGTCTGCCTTGGTTTGGGATTGGGGTTTGGATTTCTGAGTATAAAACTCAGTAATGGATTGAGTAATGGATTGAGGCAATACCCGGGTGGATGACCCAGACTGTAGATGACTCAGATTTTGATTGATATTTAGGATCTTCTACTTGTTTGGATGAAGGTCCAAATGAGTGGGCGATTAAGCCAGCCACTGCTAGCCTTGGTTTGTTACTCTTGCCTCTTCCTCTACCTCTTCCTCGTGAGGAGGAAGATGATTTTACAGAATCTGGCATTTGGTCACTACTAGTTTCTCCCCTATAAATATTCACGGGTGAGATAGTCAGGTAAAGAGTTTAAGGTACCCTTAAGGAATTCTATATCAAAATCAAAGATACTCAAAATAGCTTGCCATCGGGCAAAACTTTGTTTTGATGCAAGGTTTTTAACATCCTTTTGTAAAATCTCTTTTGCAGATTTATAATCAACACGAACTAAAAACCTTTGGTTAAGCAAATCAGACTGAAATTTTGAAATGCATAAAACAATTGCTAAAACTTCCTTTTTAACTGTGGAATAGTTCTGCTGGGCAGGATTCCAGTGTTTTGAAGTGAATGCAATTATTTGTTCTTTACCATTAATGGATTGTTTAAGAATACCACCATAACCAATGTCAGAGGCATCAGTTTCAACAATCTTTTTGACTAAAGGATTGGGAAGATAAAGGCAAGGAAGGTTATGGACCTGGGACTTAATCTATTTGACAAGATCAGTGTGAACATTGGTCCATGGAGGGGGTGTCTTCTTGAGACGATCATACAATGGTTTAGCAAGATTACTCAGCTGGGGAAAGAAGTCAGCTACATAATTTAAACATTCAAGAAAACGTTGGAGTTGAGTTTTTTCGTTTATCTGGTCAGGAAATTTGTTAGAGAACTCGATAGCACGATTGATGGGAGTAATAGTGCCCTGGTAGATGTTGTGACCAAGAAAACGAATTTTAGTTTGAAAAAGATTAATTTTAGTTTTAGATAAAGCAAGACCATTTTTCTTGATTATCTGGATAAAATTGTTTATATGTTTGAAGTGTTGATCGACAGATTGGGAAAACATAAGAACATCATCAATATAGACAATAATGAAAGAGGAGTAAGGATTAAAAATGTCATTCATAATTTTCTGAAATTCTAAAGGAGCATTTTTTTAATCCAAAAGGCACGACTCTCCATTCATATTGTCAGAAAGGGACCGTGAAAGCTGTTTCATAGCAGTCTCTTTCACTGATTTGAATTTGCCGAAATCCTGATTTCATGTCAAATTTTGAAAAGATTTTAGCGGAAAAAAGACGATTTAGAAGATCCTTTTTATTCGGAATCGGATAACGGATCCACTGAAGGGCTTGGTTGAGAGGTTTGTAGTTGATAACCAAACGAGGAGAACCACGCTCCATTTCAGCTGGTTTGTTGACATAGAAGGCAGAACAAGACCAAGGACTCTTGTTCTTCCAGATTAACCCCTTCTGCAGAAGGTCTTGGATTTCCTTTTGACAATGGGCGAGAAGTTGTTGACTCATCTGGATGGGTCTCACCTTGGTGGGAATTTGGCGATCATGGAAGTCCTTCTCATAAGGGAGGTCCACAATATGTTGTTTCCTTTGCCATAAAGCATTTGGAAGATCAGCACAAATAGAGTCTTGGATCTGGTCAAACAAGGATTTGACTCTATCTTGTATGGCTAGTTGATTAAGCAAATCATCAATTTTCTTATAAGAAATTTCTTCCTTAAGATAATTGATTTGATTTTGCTTAAAAAGGATTGGATTCAAATCTCTAATTATAGGGTCTTTTAGAAATTTGAAAGTAACAGATTTGTTCAGATAATTGGTAGAAATTTCCTTATCTGAGACGGTTATGGGAAAGATAGACTTGATGAAAGGCGTTCCCAAAATAATCGCGTTTTTAAGATTTTTTTTTTTACCAAAAGGAAAGAAGTTTTGACCCTAAAATCATCCTTTTCAATAAAAGTGTTTGAAAGTTTGAAATTGACACGAATCTTAGATCCACTAGCGGTACTAAGTCGTTTAGAAGTTTTTTCAAAATACTTAGTTGGCATCCTTCCTGAATGCAATTTGAATCTGCTCCTGTGTCAAACAGAGCTTCAGTTTCAAGGACAAAGGATCCCACTATGATTTTAATTTTAATATAAAATTTTTGAATTGTTAATTGGTTTATTAATTCAAAAATCTCAGGAGGAATAACACGATTAACTGAATCATTTGAAGCATCATCATCAGAGGGTTGATTATTCTGATCATGATTTTCCTCATCAATTTTATCACCATATTGCAAAACACTTAAAATGTTTTGATGGACATTCTGTTGTTCTTTAATAAGGCGAATTTCAGCTTTTAGTTGGTTAACCTCATGCTGAAGATCCTGGATGGTTATAGGTTTAACAATACTCTTTTCAAACTTTTTAAGAGTTTCTTTTATGTTAAATTTATTGTTAATTAACAAGGTATTAGGTTTAGGTAATGAAGGAGATGGTTCATTAAAAGATTGCTTAAGTTTTAGCAAAAGATTTTTCTTCTCTTCAGGATCAGAAATAGAATTAATCACCTCAAAAAGAAGATCTTGCTCCCTAGTTAGGACATTGATTTGGGAAGAAGAAGGACAATCTTCATCAGTCGAAGATAAATCATCCTCTTGAATTTGATTCAGATTCTCTGAAGAGTGATTCTCAGAGGATTCCTTATCAGATTCTTCTTCAGAGGAGGATTCTACCAAGAGTTGATTAATTTATTCTTCTATAGAAGGCTCTAGGTTAAGATTCCTAAGCTTCCTTTTAAGCCTGCAGTACTGGCTTTTATGGTCGGGTTTGCAACAAGTCCAACAGACTATAGGTTTCTTAGGGATGTTAATCTTGTCAAAGGGAGGTTTGGTTTGGAACTCTCTTCTAAGCTTCTTAGGTGGGGTTCCCGATTTATGACAATAACAGACAGATTTCTGGGGTTTCTGTCTCTCAGGGTTATGGTTATGCTTCTTAGGTTTCCTAGGCTTGGAACAAGGAAGACCAAACTGCTCACAGAAATTACCCAGATCTATGTGGTTTTGAGCCTTTTCTTTGGCAAGCTGATACTGGATTTTATCATCTTGAAAAATCTTTAAGGCTACCTTCTGGATATAAGCAATAAGTTGACCATAGCTTAATTGCTTATAAGGGATTTCATTGTTGGGGTACTGGCTACGAATCTTGTCTCTAACCTTATCCCCCAAGGATTTTGAAGACCAGCAAGAAATTTTTCTTTCCAAAAAGGTTCTTGACTGTCTTCACGGCTAAAGACTCTAGTGAGGAAGGTATCCTTATACCACCTAAAGTCAGCTAAAGTCTTGCACCTAAGATTGGAGAGGAGCTCTGCAGATCGATCTTTCCATAAACTAGAATCACCTATGAAATGCTGAACTATGGTAAAGATTAACTGGTTGACAGAATCAGGGATAGGTTTTCCATCATAGATCAGAACTGTGCCATCATTTTCCATTTTGACAGCATTCTGAATGGTAATTTTATGCTCCTCAGACAAATAGTTATCCCACCAGCCTTTTAGTTGTCCAGTAAAATTAGAAACTAAAATATTTATAATAACTGCTTCAGAACAATTAAGGGATGTATCATAGGATGTAGCAACCATGGTCATCTACTGGAGGATGTTGAGGATTTGGTATTCAGCCTTACCGTCTATATTCCATTCATAGACGTGGTTGGCATTAAAGGATTTGGAGTGTTCCCTTTCTTTTAGGAGAAGATTAGGAGCGGTTGCCCTATGGTAGTAAAGCTTAGTGGGTTGCTTCCAATGGGGCTGATTTCTAATAGGAATAATCTAGACCGACCTCTCAGAGTCAGAATTTCCTTTTTCTGACCCTGCTTGACTAAGGACATTGATTTCCTTGTCTTTGTCCTTATGGGCTTTATGCTTGGATCTAGCCCTAGTGAGAGTTGGTCTGGAATGGGCTTCCTGGGATGTTTGAGGAGTGTCTTGAATGATAATGGAGGTTAGTCCTTCAAGTTTCTCCTTAGATTCCTAGGTAGATTGACCAAGGGGTGGGTTGAAAGCCTTGAGTTTACTAGTCATCCTGAAAGGTTTAAAGATCGAGGTCTGAATAGTCTTAGAGGAGGGGGAAGAAGTGCTAGCTTCTAAACTAAGACTAGATCTTTCACCTAATTTTTCCCTATGAACTGAAGGTACCTATTGGTATAGTTTGATTGTTCCATAAGGTTCTTGATGTCTTTGGGCATTATGGGTTCAGATTCATCCCTAGACTTGAAGGGTGAAGCATAGATATGACCATGTTTTTCATTCCTGACATTAGGAAGAACAAACTTAGTTGACGGAGGGAACTCAGATCTGATTATTTGGCCATCCTTAAGATCATACTTAGTGATAACACTAATGGTGTTTGGCTCTAAGAATATGTAATCTATCTTATGTAAGCCGCATAAGATTTAAACCAATCAAAGAAAAAGATCTGAGACTTAATAAGACTAAGAGAGGAATAATACTCTTCCCTAATCTGGTCTTTACTATTATCCCTGTAATGGCTAAGAAATCACTCTCTTTGAGGAGTCATTTCCTCAAAGTCGAAATCTAGCTTAAGGGTTTCATAATCTATGCAGGTCTTATTAATCATGGATAACTTCATAATCTTGCATAGATGAAAAGGTTGGAGAGGGGATGGATCTGGTATATTCTTCCTCATTACTTTCTTGCTGATAAACAGGCTGAGGAATAGAAGTCGAGGTTTCTACACCCTGAAGCTTGATTCTACTGCTACTTCCACTTGGAGCAGCAGAGAAGGATTTCCTAGAGAAGACAGATCCAAACATTTCAGATCTGGAATCTCTAGTAAAGGATGGTCTAGCTGTATTGAAGGAATTAGATCTATTAAAGGAGATCTCAACCCTTCCAGAGTCATACTGCCTGACTGACTCAAAGCTAGGTGTAGTATGGGGTTTGGCCGGGGCTACCTTGTCCATGGCCCAAGTTTGTGGAAATTAATGTCTTCCCACTTGATGACTTTAGGGATCACGACCTTGGCCTTGGTATTATCTGTGAGAAACAAGGTAGTTTCTTCTGTGAGAAACAAGGTAGTTTCTCCAGTCTTCCTAGGCTTGAGGACCCTAGACATGCATGAGCTCATTACCTTATATTGAACTCGATAGATGATATTCACCAGAATGGATCCAGCCTTCATATCAAGACCATAGAGTTGGACATCTAAGGTCAGGACATCTAGAATATTGGCATCCTTTAGGCTGACAGTCCTATCAGGATAACAATTAAAATAGATTAGTCCATTACTAAGGCTAGTCTCTACGGTGCCTAAAATGGAATCGGTAAACTGATTATGACGGGAGTCTCTAAGACACAATGTTTAATCCTTCTATGCCTAAAGGTTTAGTTGCAACTTGGACACATCCAATATGCAAAAAAATATATTTTTGTTTATGAAATTTTAAAGAACCGTTTGAAAGAAGTTTAATTTCATCAAAATTAGATTTAAGACGTATGTTAATCTCAATAGTCCAAACTATGAAATCAGATTTACGAAAATAATTTTCATCTGGTTTGTAAAGCTCTTTTTCTGGAATTCTGGGAATCTTCCAGTCATCCAGATCTTGATTAATATCTTCGAAATAAACTTCTTCTTTGAAAATATTGTGATTTGATTTGATTAAAGCATTTTTAGTTTGGGATGGGTTAGGAGGATAAGAAGGTGAGGGTTGGGAGGATTTGAAGGAAAGTCTTGAGGAGAAAGTGTGAAAGAGAGACATGGGAAAAAAAAACATAAAATAAGTCCCCTGGTATCATTGCCATCCTTTGGTTCTGTAAAGATATAAAGATAGATCCAGTGAATAAATTTTACTAACTGAGATATATTCCAGACTTTTTTTTTTTATTTCTTAACTAAAGCCAACGAATTTTCAGACAAAAGTTTAGATCTAGCTTTCTAATAATTTGTAGGATTTACCGCCCTCAACTTCAATGGGTGTAACACCCTGATATTTTAATAACTGTAAAATAGATTATGTATAAATTATTCTTGTGCAATTGTTGATATGAGTATTAGGTTATGTGAAATTTGATTAGTCTATATTTAAATTATTTGGGTAAAATATTAATTAGAGATATTACAAAAATGTTTGAAGAGAAATGACCATATTACCCTTACTTTTAAGCAGAAATTACAGAAATGTCTTTAGGGTAAATATTACATAAATACCCTTGGATACTTTGGAAATTACCATAATACCATTGATACTAAAATTGTCTGAGACACCCTTAGAAATTTTGTGAAAACCTGATGAAATTATAGAATACTCTTAGACGACAGATTATCAAAATACTTTGTAATAGAAAATCCTAAAATAGAATTTCTATGAATTTTATAAGATAATAACTTTGAAACTTTATTTAGAAGAATTCAAACATCAGAAAATTATGGAAAAATGATAGACAAGATCTATGGAATTTTCTCTTGATTATAAAATGCATAGACTTATTTAATAAAATGGTTTAGTAATTTTGATGGTCAGAAGTAGTATGGGACAGTCATAATTAAGATAAAGAGCAGCTTTATATGTAAAGTCTATATAACACTCTGTATAGACTACTTATGGACAAATTATTTTGTAATTGAAGTTAGTCTTTGGAAAACTTTAGAATTACATTATTCAATATTATCTTTAGGTAGAAGAATTCAAATTGAACTTGACTTCCTCTTAGAAAATGCCACGTATAAGGTAAAAATGAAATTAGATTATTTTTCTTCATTTACAAAATAACATGATATATGTATAAATGAAAGGAAAATAAAAATCTCCCTTGGCCTAGACCTTGTCCACGTGAAAAGTAAGGAAGATGGGAGAAGATTCATGAATTTGGACAAGTGTAAGGAACACTTGTAAAGTGGTGGACACTTGTCTTGGACACTTGTAAAGGAAATCATTAAGGCTTAGGAGATATTTTTACAAAGTAAAAGAATAAGGATAAATTTAGTTAGAATCTAATGGAATGAAGGGAAACTAAGTTAAGATGGAACTAAATGAAGGTAATTAGTTAGAAAGGGTAAAAATGTCCTTGAATATTATATCAATTTCCAACCACTATATAAAGGAAGGGCGGGTCCAAAGTGAAAGTCATTTTCCAACCACCCTTCTACAAAGCTACATGTGAACTACCCCTTTCATATCCCTTTCATTTCACTTTCATCCTCTCTTTTTCAAAGACTAAAGCAAATAGAATAAGACCCCACCTTTTGGAGAAATCACGTGGGAGAGCTAGCCAATTAGGAAAAGAAAAACAAGCTTTCCAAGAGGTTACAAGGTATGTATACGGAAGCTTTATGATAAAGATAGTTTAAGTGTTGTTTATGATGAAGATAGTTTAAGTGTTGTTTGTGTTTGAATAAGTGTTTAAAGTTCATGTGTTGCTGAGTATTTCTATGAATCTCTAAATTCCATGTGTTGCTGAGTGTTTCTATGAATCTCTGTACATGAATAATATGCTGAGATTCTGTACATGAATATTAAGTTGAGTTCTGTACTTGATTTATGTTGAATTTCTGAGTAAAACAAATGAGACAGTGATTGAAGAACTGATGTTGAAAATAAATATGAGTTAATAAAATGAAAAAAAATTATGAATTAAGTGAATCAGTTTCATGTGTCTCATGTGCATAAGAGTTGCCTCACAGAGGAGGTGTATATAAGAGTTGCCTCAAAGAGGAGGTATATACAAGAGTTGCCTCAAAGAGGAGGTGTGTCAGATAGCTGTAGGAACTGAGTCCGTGCGTTCAGACAAAAGGTGTCTGAGCTGGGGGTGACTCTTGTGGTGGGGAATCACACCACCCATGATGATCACATGAAGTGTGGGTGAGAATCTGTGCAACACCGGGAGACCCTGACTGGTCGGATAAGTTCTGTGCCACAGGGATAGGACTATCTTGGCAGTTGGAACCAAATAATAAGAGTTCAAGAGAATTATGCATCATGATAAGAGTCTAAGAAAATTATGCATTTTTAAGGATGTTGTTGTGAATATCTGCATATTGAATATATTTTGTTACTTAAATTATGTTTATCATAAACTTACCCTATCTTTTTGCGTCTGTGGTTGACACCTGCTATGACCCCGATTTTAGTTGGGTGAGCAGATGAACAGTAAAGAAGGATTAGCAAGCTGCTTTTGATGAAGGACTTTGTTGAAGATGTTTTGGTTGAAGACGTTTTGTTGTAATAAATATTTTAGTTATGTGTACTATATAATAGACTCTATATTAGTTTGTATTGTATTATACAGTATATTTTAGTTATAAACGAACCAGGCTTAGAAATCTTTTGAATATTAGTTAATGATAACCTTGATTCAATAATTTTTAATAAATTGGCAAAGTGATTTTCATTAAAAATCAATAATAACAAGATGGTAAATTGAGGTGTTACAACAGGACTTATTACCCCAATAACTCCAGATCAGAACTTTCTTTGCATATCATGCTTACCAGTTAAGACATTAAGATATTAAATTATTTACAAAAGCAAAAAAACAAGAGAAAGTAAAGTTATATGTTTGGATAATATTTCAGAAAAGTAAAAGATACACCAGATCTAGTCATATATTCCTACTTCCCCATCAGGCTCTGATACCATATACAAATATATTTATATATATATATATACATATATTTCAGTTTTTAAGATAGATTTATATTTTTATCTTTTTAGATTTATTTTTCTATTTTTATCTTTTAATTTTCAACAAAAGTTTTCTCTTCCCATTTTAAATATTCAAATTCTCGAAAAATATATCTATAACCACTCCCATCAATATCCGAAAAATAAATTCTCTATTTTTAATAGTTTAATATTACCTCTTTTTCTCTTAAATTATATTTTTCTAAAAATATTTATACTTAATCTTTTTAATTAAAAAAATTATGATCAAAATTTTTTTAGGCTAAATACTTAATTCTTTATATAAATTTTTATTTAATTACTATCTGGTAGTTTCCTAAAATAAGACTTACCCCTTCTTTAGAAAGAAATAATAAATATTTCTTTCTTTAGCATTACACATGATTATAAAAATGGTCAAAGACCCAACCATGGCCAAATTAGAAGCATGCATAGGCATAAATATAAATGAACCTATTCGTCCACAGAACATGGGACAAAATCAAGTAAATCTTCCTAGCGGGATGATCAATACTCTCCATAACACTCAATTTACGGGATCCAACATTGAAGAATCGCATACCTACTTACGTAATTCCAACAAATATGCACATTAGTAAGAATACTTGATATGAAAGATAGTCACATACAGATGCTATTTTTTCCCTTTTCATTGGGTGGAAGTCCACTTGAATGGCTCAATTCTTAACTACACCATAGTCTAACCTCATGAAAGCAAATCAAATATTAGTTCTTCAAACAATTCTTTCTAAAATCAAAAGTCAAAGCTATCAAGGAAAGGATAACTAGCTTCTGACAAATGGCATCTAAGTCTCTCTTCGACGTATGGGAGAGGTATAAAACTTTAATTAGGAGCTGTCCTTGCAAAGGTTGCTCCAATTACACCTAAATCTCCATGTTTATAAAAGGGACAACTGATGAATATAGAAGAATGATAAACGCTTCAGCAAGAGGATACTATGTCAATGGAACCACAACCAAAGTAAAGAAAATTATAAAAGATGTAGTAGCTAGTGAACGAGGCCGTGATTGCAACCCCACCTCTCCAAAGGACGTTCCCAAAGAAGACACTTAAGATGAACCTCAAACAACAAACACAAATGAAAGCTATGGTGGAGGCTATGATGGAGAACATAACCCAAATCATAGTATAACAACTTCAACCGTTGATACCACCAAAACAACCAATTATCTCATGTAAAGAGTGTGGAGGTAACCACCATAGCTCTTATTGTATGGAGGAAGTAGCCAACGAAGCCAAATTCATGAGAGAACGTGCTACAAAATTAGAAGAAGCTGTAATCAACCTTAGCACCACATGCTACTCCAACCTTGAGGACACCATGGAGGTAATAAATTCGTTAAAAGATCAAGTAAGGGAGTTAGTGGTGCAAATGAAAGAAATTGCCAATAAGGTTGACTACAATGCCGTAACAACAAGAAGTAGGTTAATAACTGAAGAGCAGTAAGAAAGGACATGGAGATAGACAACAAAGTGAAGGAAGACATACAAAAGAAGGAGGTGATAGTTGAAGAAATAGCACAAGAGCCAATTAAGACAAAGATTCAACTAACACGAGAAGCTAAACAAGAAATTACATGTGAGTAGTCGTATCCTCGCAAACCAACGAAGCAAGACAAGGAGTGGCGATATAGAAGGCTTATAGACTTGATTAAGCAACTCGGTGTCACTATTCCTTTCACTGATGCCAAAGACATGATTCCTGAATACTCAAAGCTCTTAAAAGACCTCATAACTAACAAGAAGAGTCTGAAAGATTATGGCGTAGTGACTCTTGAAGAGGATTGCAGTGCTATCTTGGAGAATCCAAAGAAGCTAGGTGATCCCGGTAGTTTTACTATCCTATATCAATTGGGAATCTATCAGTAGGAAGAACATTCTTGATATTGGATCTAGCATCAACCTAATGCCATTATCTTTGCTAAACAAAATTGCAAAAGTAGCGATGAAACCAACACGCATGATGATACAACTGTTGATTTGAGGGGGAGCTCTTGAAGATTGAAGCTTTGTAAAGACTTGGAAAGGTTTTGACTTTCAACATGCTTGAAGGCTTGAAGATAAAGATTGTGATTAAATGTAAAAGGAAAGGAAGCCTTCTGATGATCCAAGTTCTTGCATGCATTTCATTAATAATCATTCATGCATTATATCATAAAAGCTTTAAGCAAT
>PYAF01000603.1:121086-133777 GCA_007407185.1 Glycine tomentella
GGTCAAGGAAGCATTCCTTGATACATGAATATGAAATGTTTAAAATGAATCAGAATGAGAGTATTTCCCAGCTTCAAACAAGGTTCACACACATTGTGAATCATCTCTTGGGTCTTGGCAAAACATTTGATGCTGAAGAACTTAACATCAAGATTCTGAAATGCCTCACTAGAGCTTGGCAACCCAAAGTAACAGCCATTAAGGAATCCAAAGATCTTTCGAAAATGACAATGGCTGCACTATTTGGTAAGTTGCTTGAATATGAGTTTGAATTATCTCAACTAACTGTTGGTGAAGATGCAGAAAGGAAAAGCAAGGGAATAGCACTGAAATCTGCAGCAGCCAAAGTGGAGAAGGATGAAAACTCTAGTGATGAAGATGAAGATGCAAGCATGAACTTGATTGTAAAGAAGTTCAACAAGTTTTTGAAGAAGAACAAGGGCAGAAAGGTTGTAAGAAACAGCAAGAACAATTCTACAAACAACAACACAAGCAACTTCAAGAAAGTGGACAACAACTACACATGTTTTGAATGTGGCAAACCTGGTCACATTAAATCAGAATGTTCCATATACTTAAAGAAACAGCAACAAGACAACAGAGGCAAGAAGGAAGCTAAGCCTAAAAGAGCATACATTGCATGGGAAGACAATGAGTCTTCTACATCTAAATCTTCTGCTGAAATGGAAGAAGCCAACATGTGTCTCACATCAATTATCAATGAAGAAAGTGATGATCTACTGGATGAAGATGATGAGGTAGATTCTGAACTTGATCAAGCTATCCATGCCTTTCAAGAAATGTATGAGGAAGCCCAAAAATTTGCAAAATCCAACAATAGGCTTAGAGGAAATCTAAGATGGCATGTTGATAAAATCACTGAGTTACAAAATGAGTTTTGCAACTTGAAAGAAGAAAATGAAAAACTTGTTTCAAGTTACAAATTAAATGGATGTGTGTGTGCCTCTTCCTCTAGCTGTGTTGACAAATTTAATTTGCTGCAAAAAGATTTTGATGAATATAAAAGGAGTCAAGGTGAAAAACACATGTTGCTTATGATTGAAAACAATGATTTGATTGATCTCTTGAGAATATTTTACAAGGGAAAATGCAACTTGGCTGAAATGCTGGATGTGCAAAGATATGTCGGTGATACTTTTGGATTGGGGTACAAACATGGTTCAAAATCTAAAGGTAAAATAGTTTTTGTACCTCCAAAATAGAAGAATCAAAAGTGGAAAAGAAACTCAAGAGTTAATCAAAATTCTGGATTTAGGAAAAACTTCAAATCTGTTACTTGCAACTATTGTATAGAAAAGGGGCATACATCATTCAAATACTATGCTAGAAGATTCTATGTGCCTAATGGTGACTGTATTTGGGTTCCTAAAAGAAAGAGAAATGCTAACCCCTATGGACCCAACCTAGATTGGGTATCTATTCCTTTGAAGTAATTTGTTTCTTTTGTAGGTATGTCTTAGAGCAAGTTCTTCTCTATGGTATCTTGATAGTGGATGCTCAAGACACATGACTGGTGACATGTCCTTGTTAAAGAACTTAATTTTTAAAGATGGGGGCTTTGTCACATATGGAGATAACAACAAAGGAAAGACCATGGGTGAGGGAAGCATTGGTGATAGCTTGAATACCAAAATCAGCAATGTACTTTATGTGGAAGGCTTGAAGCACAACTTACTTAGCATTAGCCAATTATGTGACAAAGGCTACAAGATTTCCTTCAATCAAGATTGCTGTTTAATTTGTGATGGTAAGAGTGAAGAGGTAATTCACATTGGTAAAAGGAAAGGTAATGTTTACTTGCTTTCTATTTACCATGCTTTGTTTCACAAAACCACATGCTTGTTAAGTAAAGTAGATGAAACTTGGCTGTGGCATATGAGAGCTAGTCATATTAATATGCATCATATGAATAAGCTTGTTAAGAGAGACTTAGTCATTGGCTTGCCAAAACTCAAATTTGAGAAGGACAAATTGTGTGATGCATGTCCAATGGGGAAACAAACAAAAATATCTTTTCAAAGCAAAAACATTGTTTCCACCTCTAGACCACTTGAAACTTTTGCACATGGATTTGTTTGGTCCTTCAAGAACTATGAGTTTGGGGGGCAATTACTATGGACTAGTTATTGTTGATGATTTCTCTAGATTCACCTGGACTTTGTTTTGGAAATCCAAGAGTGATGCTTTCCATTGATTTTGAAAATTAGCCAAACTTGTTCAAAATGAAAAGGGATGTAAAATTATTTCAATTAGAAGTGATCATGGTGGTGAGTTCCAAAATGAAGATTTTGAAAATTTCTGTGAGGAACATGGTATTAACCACAACTTTTCAGCTCCAAGAACACCTCAACAAAATGGTGTTGTGGAGAGGAAAAACAGATCACTTGAAGAAGGTGCTAGGACACTTCTAAATGAAACAAATTTACCCAAATATTTCTGGGCTGATGCTGTCAACACTGTTTGTTATACTTTAAATAGACTTCTCATAAGACCTATTTTGAAGAAAACCCCTTATGAGTTGTATAAAGGAAGAAAGCCCAATGTTTCTCACTTAAGAACCTTTGGCTATAAATGCTTTGTTTTAAATAATGGAGAGGAATCACTTGGAAAGTTTGATGCAAAGGCTGATGAAGCCATCTTCCTTGGATATTCATTACAAAGCAAGGCATATAGAGTTTTCAATAAAAGAACCATGTGCTAGAGGAATCTGTCCATGTAATCTGTGATGAATCTAACCCCTCAAAAGAAGAAAAAGCTTGTGATGATGATGCAGGTCAAATAGAGCAGAATATTCAATTTGAGAAGATGTCTATCAATGAGAAAAATGAATCAAGTGCAGAAGTAGAAGCATCAACCCCAAGACAATTGCCTAAGGAGTGGAGAACCACAAGAGATCTTTCACTAGACAACATCATTGGTGAAGTATCAAAGGGAGTCTCTACTAGATCCTCACTTAGAAACTTATGTTGTGATATGGAATTTGTCTCTCAAATTGAACCAAAAGATATTAATCATGCTTTGCAAGATGAACATTGGATTTCTGTTCGTGACAGATTTCAAATTTCTGATGAACACTTTAATCAATTATATGGATAAAATAATTGATTACAATAGTTAAAATAGTCGATTATATTTACAAATTAATCGATTATAGTTAGTTAAAACAGTTTTTTTATAAATAGAAAAGCTGAGACTAAGTAAGAGGAAGTTTGAAAAGAAAAGTCACTCATGCAAATTTTGTGAAATACATATTCTAAAGCTCTCCAGTGTATCCAAGGCTGAAATTAGTGAGATAATCAATTATGTTGAATGTCGTGAATATTTACTTGAGTTTTTAGTCTTGATACTCAAGGATTGAAGAGTTTCTCAAGCTAGTGCTTAAAGTGATGAAGAAAGAGTTGTAGTCATCTTTTGCATATAATCTCAGATTGATTAAATCATTCATGTCATTGTATTTGCTGAGGATTATAAGGTGATATCTTTCTTGTATCTAAAGCTTGAGTTTGGTTAATATTTGTTGTTTGATTGTGTTGTAATTTCCATATAACATTTGGTTTCTTTAAAGCTTTTTTCTAGAAAGGGTTTCTAGAGGAAGAACAAAGAGGGGATCTCTGGTTCTTGATCTTTTGAAAAGTCTATAGGAAGTAGATTTTGAACTTTACCTATGGAGGGTAAGAGAGATCATTTTAAGCTTGTAAAGAACAGATATTTGTTATAGTGGAACTCTAACCAAGATTTGTTTGGAAGAAAACTGGATGTAGCCTTTGGGGTTGAGAGGTGAACCAGTATAAATCTTGTGTGCATTAGATTTCAATTTATATTTCATTTAATTCTTGAAGTATAGAATTTGTTCATCATATAAAATTGGTTATTGCACAAGAGTAATTTGATTGATGAAGTAAAGTGTTTTCTAATTGGTTTTAAATTGATACGATCCTTTTGAAGTCTTCCACTGTTATAAGTTTTGAATGAAAATTTTAAAACTCTAAGGTAAAACCAATTCACCCCCCTCTTGGTTATTTGCATAAGGTTTATTATATTTTCATGAGCCTCGTCTCTCTTTCTTGTTTGTTTGTTTGTACGCATTTGTTGATGCATGTGACACATGGTCTACACACGCGATGTAGTGACAGAAGTCAAAAGGATTATGTAGAGAAAGTAAGTTGATGGTTCTATTTCTGCTGTAAGAGTGTGAGATTGCATTGAGAAAGCAAATTATGGACAAAGATACACTCGAGTATAGTGGGGAAAGAGGTTCAAAGAACCTGAGAGAATTAGTAAGTGATGACTACCCGACATTTGGTGCACTCATTTGGCACGGGTAACTCATAAGCCTCACTTTTCTATTCCCGAGGGGCTCCGACACTATGTTTTTTGAGTTGGGAACTTAGTGATCCGTGTATGATGTATCTATATGCAGTGATCACTCCCGACTATCATCTACATGATTATGTAAGACCATTAAGACCTGGGGGGATTAGTGACAGAGATTGGGCCCTAATAAGTGATAATTTTGTTTGTGTGCTTAGGATCTCGAGAGTGTTTTTTGCTTAGAGAAACCACACGTAGTGGTTAATTATGTTGCATGTTGTCTTTGTTTGACTATTGTTTGTTTATGGCATTTGAGGAGTGATTACTGATGTCGTATCGCTTCATAACAAATAAATTACGCTAATTCTATAGCATGGGATTAACCTAGGTCGACTCAAAGACACGATTAATTTGGTTCCAACTTCAATTCACTAATAAACAATAGGGAGATTTTTATCGAACAGTTTGCATACGATGAATAAAAATTGTAGAAAAACATATAAACTGACAAAATTGATAAGATGTATTGTAAAACAGATTAAAGAACATCAATCCAATTCACAAAATCAAGCAATGCGAATTATCATAGTTCTCAGTAACGATCTTGTTATGAAAGTTCATTCAATTTCATTAGAAGCAGTTCAATCGAATTAACTCCTAAATTAATTGAAACCCCAAACCTAATTGAAATATCATCCAAATAATCTGTGATTAAAATTCAAAATTAGAAAATGAATCCATAACCTAATCCTTTTCAATCCTAAACACATTCATAATCATGAAAATTGAATAGAGGATTGAAGAAGAAAGTGAACATTCACACAGCAATTGAAATACCAAACCAGAACTCAAATTCTTTTTGCTTGGACTGGATCCTTGGGTTGATTGATTGTTTAGCCTTCCATGATCATCATTAATGGAAGACCCACAAAATTAGTGCAAGAAAATTGAAAAATAGAAATGAAAATAAAGAAGAAAATGAGAATAATGAAGAACAATAAAGAACAATGAGAGAAAAATGTTTTAATTCTGGAAACTTCTAAAAGAAAATATAAATTTTGTTTTTGCTAAAATGTAGTGTCACTTTCACTAACTAATTGCACTAGAATATAGTGGAGTCAGTAGGAAAGGATGGGCCATGAGTAGGCCCATCTAATCTAATTAGTTATGCTAATTACACCCAAAAAATCCAACTTGCAGCCCAAATTCAAGTGCAAAGGTTCTTACTTCCAAGCCTAAAATGATCCTCAAAATGACATAATTGGCCTTGGCTTATCTCTGACAAAATTTTAGATCGTTTTCTTATCTTTCGAGGGACTACTCATATGCACCATTTGGAGTTCTATAGAGCTCTATAGGTCCTGTACAAGGAAGATAGGTTAAGTGAGCAAAAAGTCCGAAAATAAGCAACAATTAACAATTAAGTCCACTTGTTTGCCTAAGACAAAAACTGAATTAGAATGAGAAAATAAAAGTCCAAGAGAAGTCAAATAAGCTAAGAAGAATAGAAAAATATTAAACTAAAAATGCTCAATCAAGGAGCAGAGGACTTATCAACAACTTTTAGGTACTGACAATGCCGAGTACACCAAGGAATTTGCGGGCTTGGAATAGCTTGGAGAGAGATTGATGTATGTCTAACCTCATTAAACATTGAATTCCCAATCTACCTTGCAATGAAACTCAATCTTCAAGAACTCTTCAAGAACTCAAACTCATACTCAAAAATCGGAACAAGAAGTGGCGTGAATGAATCCAAAGAATCGATCAATGAAGGATGGAATTAGACAAGGTGATGTATGGCTGAACCCATCAACCATTAATTTCCCAAATCTACCTTGCATTAAAACCCAAAATTCAAGATTCTTTCAAAAACACTAAGTTGTCCAGTTTTCACATGGACATGGGGCTATTGGTAAGCTTTTAATTTTCAGCAATGGAAGGTGGAAAAGGTAAGGGATGAAGAATGGATGGCACCATGGAAAAGCTTTCCAATAAGCCTAGGAAGAATAGCAACAATATCATTGAGAAGCCATTGATAAGACCCAAGAGGTTCTTGCACAAGAACAAGAGAAAAACTTTCACACAATTTTCAGAATTGCATTCAATGAATAACCAAGTTGGTTACAATAGTTGTTGTGTAGCCCTATATATGCATGAAATTACAAGCTTAAATGTACATGAAATGAATCTTGCAATGCAAACTAAATGAAGCTTGAAGTGCAAGTGTCTCCTAAAATGACCCTTGGCTGACCCAGCATGTGCAGTGCAGTTTTTATGCTGAAGTAATCGATTAATTCATCCTTGTAGTCGATTAAAACAGAGTTTTTACACATTCTGATGCTTAAGTAATCGATTACAGCTATCTGGTAATCGATTACAATAGGCAACAACTATTTTTCA
Organism: Glycine tomentella; assembly: GCA_007407185.1. Lineage (NCBI taxonomy): Eukaryota > Viridiplantae > Streptophyta > Magnoliopsida > Fabales > Fabaceae > Glycine > Glycine tomentella. Next base: position 127,822 of record PYAF01000603.1, read on the forward strand.
AAGTTCCTTTGTAATCTATTACAGACAGAAGATAATCTATTACAAGAGACATGACTTCTTTTGTGTTTGCACCGAGTTGGTATGCTTCTTCATGCTTGTCCAAAAGATATAAGTTAGTTTTGATTTGGTCTTCAAGGACTTGAATTCTAGCTCTTGTCATGAGTCCTTTAAGGCTCACCAGGTGCTAAAAATCACATACAAGTGCACCTACACTTATTAAACATTTGTAACTATATGCTTATTTATTGCCACTACAATTGCCACTATAAGTTCTAGAATTAAATTCAACTTGAGAGTACGAAATCCAACCTTTGTTCTTCTTGAGTTGGTGTGCTTCTTCATGCTTGTCTAAGAGGTGCAAATTATTTTTGATGTGCTCTTGAAGGGCTTGAGTTCTAGCTCTTGTCATTAGTGAGCTAAGGCTAACCAAAGGTAGCTCTTCAAGTTCTTCTCCTTGGCCTTGAGCTTGTAATAGACCTCCATCATCCCCTCCTTCTTGAAAGGAACTTGACCTCAAGTTTGCTCCTTCACTTACCTACATCACACAAAGAAAGATCGTAAATGTAATGACCCACCTCGGATCTACGATATCACTAATTCTTAATTGTGCAAATCTCAATTTTAATAAAAACTCCATTAATTTGATTATGAAAATGGTAGTAAGTTTTTCGCAATAATACAATCATCATGCACACGATACAACTACAATAATTGAATACATATGGATACATATACTATATCAGTACTCATCATTCACCTGTTTAGAACTTAATTTAGTTTTACATGTAATTACAATTCAAAATATACATGTCTACAAAAAGGATTAAGGGACTAACTATGAAAGAGTTAATTAACAAAACACAACTCTTTCCAAAAAGAGTTCCAACGTCATCACGTCGGCTTGGCGGCTCCAACAAAAAGAAGATATCTCTCCAAGGTCACCTATTGCTGCTCATCTGCTCCCACGAACGAAAGTTCGCGATCATCACAGGTACCAACCACACGGTACAATAAATGCAAGGGTGAGTTTATTATATAAAAAACAACAACAAACATCAGATAGCAGCAATGGGGAAGGAAACAACATTAACAATCACTATCATTACCAAAAGTCCATCAGTCTAATACACACTCGACAAACCCATCATTCCATTACACATTCAACAAAAACAATCATCCAATGCATTCCACAACTCAAACAATCATGTTCAGAATGATGTATGCATCTGACTCATCACTTAGCATGCAATGTGGTACCATCCTCATGGAAATTGCCTCTCTCAGGAAAAAGATGCAGTAGCTTGTCGAGGTCACCCTATCGTGCACTGGTCGCTCCCCCCATGGTGATTAGCCCTGATTCACAAGGGAGTTCCAAACAGAGTGATGCCCCCTAGTACCCCCGTATTTACTGCCACCATTCTATTTCCATCCATGAAATATGAAGTATGAACATGGGAACCATCAATGCAATGACCATTGATAGATAGGGATCGGAATTTTAAACAATCCCTTTTTCTCTTGGGATGCTTAAAATTCGTAAACCCACCCTCGCAAGGTTATCCAGTCATGCACCCCGCATGTGCATACACAACATCACTGATACACGGATAATGGATAGATAGGGACCAGAATTTTAAACAATCCCGTTCTCTCTTAGGATGCTTAAAATTCGTAAACTCACCCTCGCAAGGTTATCCAAATGGTCAATGTACCCCATGTGGACATACACAATATACAACCATAGGCACCATCAATGCACTGACTATGGATAGCTAGGGACCGGAATTTTAAACAATCTCATTCTCTCTTAGGATGCTTAAAATTCGTAAACCCACCCTCGCAAGGTTATCCAATCAGGCAGCCCCCATGGTATTCATGTATATCCACATCACACAATGACATTGTTCACATCAATATTATTTCTCATCAATGTCATTATCAATATCCACATTATGTCATCTCAATGTCATCAATAACATCAACGTTATTTCATTTCAACATCATCATCATAACACCAATATCATCTCATTTCAATATTATCAACCACATTAACATTATCTCATTTAAACATCATAAACCACATCATCATTATATCATCACCAACACATCAATAACATCTCATTTCAACATTATCAATGACATCAATATCACCTCATCCATCCACAATCCATACTACCATGAAACTGGTATTTTAGGAAAATTCTAAATTAAAGAGGAGGACTACAATATAGAAAACGCACTCTTATGCCCATTTAAAAATTTAATAAAGAATTAAATAGGAAAACATATTATAAAATTTTGGCCAGAGTCTCCTCTGTAATTAAGACTATTCCCAAAAATCCAATCATCACAATAATAATATCATTTGCAGTTTTATCCATCAACAAGCCGATTTATCGCATCCCATTAGTTAAAAACAATTTTTCTTGAAAATGAGCACACATAGGAACAAGCACACATCAATCATAAATACAGCGCACAACAGGGACAGACAGTTATCTTCATAGTTGGACTCCCTGGCCCCTAACTATGGTATCTAAACTATCACCAAAATAATAAACTCCCTTTACATAACTATATTTCTCTGTTAGCCCCTTGAAACGTCATTTTGGGATCTCTCAAGTTCATGTGCTTTAGCCCAAACGTAGAGCTCTATATACCAAATTGAAGATAATTTAGTATAGATTCCAAAAAACAAGACTAATATTAGCATTCGGGATCAAATACCCACTCAAATTTAAAAAGAGGCTAAAATGGTGTTTTGAGAGTCTACATCAAAAGACATCATTTTGAAATTCTGATCACACTAATGTGACCAGGGTTCAACAAGGAACACAAAAATGATATCAGTTTCATAAAAAGGAGACTTTTACAACATCTCATTTTCAAAGGGTTTTCAAAGGAAGTATAGAAACAGCCAATAACAGTACCCGAATCACATGAGATATCAAGAGAGGCTTAAACTAGCTAGAAGAAGACAAAAGAAACTAAGATTACCTCAAGGAAATCAAGAAAGAAGGATTGAGAACTCTATTCTGTACCAAAACTTTGAGAAGAGTTTCGAAGATTCTGCTCCGATTAAAAGGTTCTTCACCGTGCCGAGATCTCATGGCAAGCAACGACTGTCCGTGGTGGTCTCTGGTGGCTATGGGTGGTGGAGGATGATGGAGGGAGGTTAGGGAAGCCTTGTCGGAGGAAAAATCCTCCATTTTCGTGACTTGGAAGCTTATATACATATTCAGCACCGCCTCCACTCACCCAGGCAAGCAAAAAAGCCTGCAAAACTTGCCTGGGCGAGCTGACCCAATTCTAGAATTTTCTGCTTCAGTGAAAAATTAATATATCATGTTCCAGATATTATTTTGACAATCCCAATGGTCAAAAGTTACATATATGGGTTAGGAACCTATCTTTAAAATTTTAAAACGATCCAACGGTTAACTAATTCAGAATGGTGATTTTACTAAACTCGATATTTGGGTCACTCAGAATCACACAATTCAAATGTAGGTTGATCTATCATTCCTCAAATGTAGCCAGACCAAATCTCCTTCATTGAAGACCACTTGCTTCTTGTGTTTATTGGCTTGCTTAGCATATTGTTCCATCTTCCTCTCCAAATAGGCCTTCACCTTTTCATGCAAATTCCTAACATAAGAAGCTTTAGACAAAGCATCGTGATTAACCATAGAAGAAGTGGTAGGTAATGACAATAAATCAATAGGAGTTAAAGGATTGAAGCCATAGACAATTTGAAAAGGAGATAAGGAAGTGTTCTTGTGAACCACTCTATTATAAGCAAACTCAATGTTAGGTAGACACTCCTCCCAAGTCCTCAAATTGCCTTTGATGTAGCATCTAAGCAGTTGACCCAATGTCATATTCACCACTTCGGTTTGGCCATCCGTTTGTGGGTGGCAAGTTGATGAAAACAATATCTTTGTGCCAAGCTTACCCTACAATGTCTTCCAAAAGTGGCTAAGGAACTTTATGTCTCTATCGCTCACAATGCTTCTAGGCAATCCATGAAGTCTCACCACTTCCTTGAAGAAGAGATTAGCCACGGCACAAGCATCGTCATTTTTGTGACAAGGAATGAAGTGTGTCATCTTTGAGAACCTATCAACAACAACAAATATAGAATCCTTTCCCCTCTTGGATCTTGGGAGACCAAGCACAAAATCCATGGAAATGTCAACCCGAGGAGAGTTAGGAATAGATAAAGGTGTATATAAACCATGAGGCATTAATCTAGATTTAGCTTTATGACAAGTAATGCATTGAGATACAAGCTTATGCACATCATGCCTCATTTTTTGCAAAAATAAATGTTCATGTAAAATAGTCAAAGTTTTATCCACACCAAAGTGTCCCATCAAGTTGTTCTCATGAGCTTCTGTCAAGAAGATTTCTCTCAAAGAACCTTTTGGGACACAGTTTCTTTTCCTTGAATACGAAAACATCATGTCTAAAATATCCTTGATGAGCCCTCTTCTCACACAAATCAAAAATATTATAGAAGTCATGGTCACTTGAGTAAAATTCCTTTATGTGATTAAAACCAAGCAACGTAGTTCCAAGCATAGAAAACAAACAATGCATGCTTGATAAAGCATCTACCACTACATTCAATTTGCCTTGCTCGTGTTTAATAACATAAGGAAATTGCTCAATAAATTCAATCCACTTAGCATGTCACTTATTGAGTTATCCTTGACTTTTCAAATATTTAAGAGACTCATGATCACTATGGATCACAAATTCCTTAGGTAAAAGATAATATTACCAAGTTTGCAATAATCTAACAAGTGCATACAACTCTTTATCATAAGTGGAATAGTTTAAACATGCACCCTTCAATTTCTCACTAAAATAAGCAATAAGATGTTTATCTTGAATCAGAACTCCCTAATGCCTACATTAGATGCATCACGTTCCAATTCAAAAGAAGCATTAAAATTAGGCAATGCAAGACTAGGTGCTTTAGACAATTTATCCTTCAACGTTTGGAAAGCAATTTCATGTTCCTGCTTCCAAGAGAAGCTCATGGTTTTCTTTACCAACTCATTCAAAGGAGAAGCAATTGTACTAAAGTCCTTTACAAATATCTTATAAAAACTTGCCAAACCATGGAAGCTTCTAATATCCTTCACACTCTTTGGAGTTGGCCACTCCTTGATGGCTTTCACCTTCTCTTGATCCACTTGGACTCCTTGAGCACCTACTACAAAACCTAGAAACACAACTTGTGAAGTGAAAAAGGTACATTTATCAATAGCTTCATACAAGGTTTCCTTCCTTAGTACATCAAAGACACTTTTAACATGCATCAAATGATCATTTAAATTGGCACTATAAACAAGAATGTCATCAAAATACACTATCACAAACTTGCCTATAAAGTGTCTAAGCACATGATTCATAAGCCTCATAAAGGTATTAGGGGCATTAGTCAATCCAAAAGGCATAACTAACCATTCATAAAGTCCAAATTTAGATTTTAAAACCGTTTTCCATTCATCCCTTTCCCTCATCCTTATTTGATGATAACCACTCTTAAGATCAATTTTAGAGAAAATAGTGGAACAATGCAATTCATCTAAAAGATCATTAAGTCTAGGGATAGGGTGTCTATACCTTATGGTGATGTTGTTTATTGCCCTACAATCAGTACACATCCTCCATGTTCCCTCCTTCTTAGGCACAAGAATAATTGGCATGGCACAAGGACTCATGCTCTAACAGATCCACCCCTTGTGATGCTGATCTGAACTCGAAAGGAGACTCCAGATCGACGTTTGCCCCGATCTTCCTTGGATTGGAATCACTTCTTCCAAAGAAAACTCAAAACAGAGTATGAGGCACTCTGTTTTGGACAGCTTTCGAATTTTGAGAGATTTTAAGAAATGGTTTGATGGAATAGGTTTAGAAATGGAAGGGAAAGAACGCCATGGAA
>PYAF01000603.1:155767-177946 GCA_007407185.1 Glycine tomentella
GGGATGGGGCTATCTTTGCAGTTGGTACCAAATAATAAGAGTTCAAGAAAATCATGCATCATGATAAGAGTCTAAGAGAATCATGCATCTTTAAAGATGTTGTTATGAATATTTGCATATTGAATATATTTTATTGCTTAAATTATGTTTATCATAAACTTGCCCTATATTTTTGTGTCTGTGGGTGACACCTGCTATAACCCCAATTTTATTTGGTGAGCAGATGAACAGTAAAGAAGGATTGGCAAGCTATTTTTTGATGAAGAACTTTGTTGAGGATGTTTGGTTGAAGATGTATAGATGTAATAAATAGTTTAGTTATGTGTACTATGTAATAGATTCTATATCAATTTGTATTGTATTTTACAGTATATTTTAGTTATAAATGAACCAGACGTAGAAATCTTTTGAATATTAGTTAATAGTAACCTTGGTTCAATAATTTTTAACAAATTGGCAAAGTGATTTTTCATTAAAAATCAATAATAACAAGATGGTAAATTTAGGCGTTACATATTACAAGAACACAACCACCATTGAACAGATTTTCAAAAGGATATCTATGTAATAAAAAAAATAAATGATTAAATGAGATACCAACAAAACAAATAGAAAAAAGAAAAGAAGAGTAAAGTACCTTATGAGTGCAGGATACAACCATTAGACATTAAGTTTCCCAAATCTACCTTTCAATGAAACCTAATCTTCAAGCAAACCTCAAGAACTCTAAATTCTGCACTTTTCTAAGAACTTGGGTTATTTTTAAGCTTCTTAATTCAGCAATGGAAGATGAAAGAGAGATTAAGAATGACAATGGATGGCACCATGGAAAAAGCTTTCCAATAAGCCTAGGAAGAATCACCACAATAGCATTGAGAAGCCATTGATAAGACTCAAGAAGTTCTTACACAAGAATAAGAGAGAAACTCTCACAACATTTTTCAGAATTGTATTAATGAACCAAAGTTAGTTACATTCTGTTTTGGCACCTTATATAGGCCACAAAATTACAAGCTAAATGTCACTAAATGTAAGAAAAATGCAAATTGAAATGAAGCCCAAATGAAGCTTGGGGTGCAAGCTTCCCTAAAGTGACTCTTGGCTACCCCAACATGTGCAGTGTAGTTTTTATGCTGAAAGTAATCGATTAATTCGCACTTGTAATCGATTAAAACAGAGTTATTTACCATTATCAAGCTTATGTAATCGATTGCAGCTGTCTGGTAATCGATTAAAGCAGACAAGTCTTATTTTTTAAATTTTTTGATGCTTACGTAATCGATTACAGGCATCTGGTAATCGATTAAAGGTATCAAAAACTATTTTACAAGATGCTTTTAATCTATTACAGGAATCTGGTAATCTATTAAAACAGACAACACTTCTTTTGTGTTTCCATTGAGTTGGATGTGGTCTTGAAGTGCTTGAGTCCTAACTCTTGTCATTGGTCCTTTAAAGCTCACCAAAGGAAGTGCTTCAAGCTCTCCTTCTAGACCTTTGGCTTGGAATGGACCTCCATCACGATGTAGGGTAGGGTACCAGCGACAACGATTATTGTCAAGAACAAGAATAGGAACCAACAAGCAGGAAGAAAGAGTGGCATAAATCATTTCAAATTCTTAGGAACGAACAAGCATTGAAGGAGTGGGATGATAGTAAAAATGAAAGAAATTAAAAAGTAAATAATGAATAGCAAATGGCTCAGTTAGAGAAATTAAAGTTGAAAAAATAAAAATAAAAAACTAAATGATCAAAAGATATGTGATATCGTGCTCTGATAAACACGCTAATGAAAGAAGGACATCATTAGCACTATTGTAAGAGTGCCAAAAATTAACCATCATGAATTACATGTGTCAGGAAAGGGGGAAAACCACTATTATTAACATGAATGTGTCAAACATTAACCGTCATCAATGCCAAATACCCTTTAATTTCTTGAACAAAATTAAAGGTTTACACAATGATACCAAGCAAATATCAAAACCCAAATGTTAAGAAACTTAAGCAAGAAGGAATTACAAGATAAAGGGTTAGAGAAAAGATGCAAACACAATTTATATTGGTTCGATTTCAAAGAAATCTACATCGAGTTTGATACATAGTAACCTTACTTCAATCTTTCTACTATAGTTTGAGTTATACAACCAAACTCACATGCACACGCAACTACACATGCAATATCCCTTGAAAACCTATCAAGAATTACAAACCTACATGTAAAAACCTACTATAGGAACACAATTGAGTAACCCACTCAATATACATGAAATTTAACCATAGATTAAGGAAAACTTTCACCCGATGAGTTAAAGATATGAAAGTTGAAAAATACTTCTTATGCAATATCAACTTCTCTTCAGGATTCCATGCAAAGATCCATTGGTTCTGAATGCAAAAAGAAGTTTTTCTTCATAGGATCATAAGGGTGACGACACTCAGAGTTTCTAAGGTTTTGTCAATGAAAAACATAGTGAAAATATGAGAGAGTAGGTGTCACACACAAGCTCCTTCTAAAAATTCATTTTTATAGCCTCAAAACATAAATGGTTGATTGTCTCCTCGAGATAGTTGACTAAATTATTCTTCACATCACCTGAGTTTTCTGAAGAGCACATAGTCAATTATATTCACTACTACACAAAAGTTGTTCTAAGACGGTTTCAGACCCCCTACGTAGACGGTTCCAGACATGTCCTTGTTTCAAGCGTCTTTGAAAGTTCATACTTTCTAAGACGGTTCGAAGACCGTCTTTGTATGGAAGAAACTAAGAAGGTTAGTTAGGTCAACCGTCTTTGTTTACCCAAAAAAAAAGTTACAAATCTAAGACGGTTATATATGATAACCGTCTTCGAATGTTACAAAACAAAGACGGTTATCAATGAAACCCGTCTTTAAATGCTTATTTTTTTTTTCTTTGTTTGATACCTTCTAAGACTGTTAATGCCAGAACCGTCTTAGAATGTTATAAATCAAACACGGTTATCAATGAAACCTGTCTTTGAATGCTTTTTTTTTCTCTAATTTTGATACCTTCTAAGACTGTTAGTGCCGGAACCCTCTTAGAACGTTATAAATCAAAGACGGTTATCAATGAAACCCGTATTTAAATGCTTTTGTTTTCTTTTTTTCTTCTTTTTTTGATACCTTCTAAGATGGTTATTTCCAGAACCGTCTTAGAATGTTATAAATCAAAGACAGTTGTCAGTTAACCCCGTTTTTAAATGTTTTTGTTTTATTTTTTTTGATACCTTCTAAGACGGTTATTTCCAGAACCATCTTAATGTTATAAATCAAATACAGATTTTTTGGAGGACCTTCTTAGATTTAATTTTTAATTAAATTATTTTTAAGCCTTTTATTTTTTATAAATTATTTTAACGATTTTACAATTGATAACCGTCTTACAATCGCATTTTTGTATAATTGCCAAGTGTTGTTCAAAGTCACATGAACTAGATAATAATAAATTTACTACATAAATAACAACTAACAATTGCTTTTTCTTTCAATAATAACATTAATATACTTGTCCAACTTGAATTGATAAAAATATTTGCAAAATTTTAACTACAAAGCAATGGTTCATGTTGTTCTTCTTTCAAACAATCATTTTACTAATTATTTGTCAATATATGTATAATGATACCATCCTTATGCATGGCTGAACTATGTATTTTTTATGATCAAATACCGACATCTTCGGATTTCGAAACACAGCTGCAATCTGCAGGTCCCCAACCAATCAATTGCTTCTCATTTTCAAACAACATCACTTTGTCTTGTATGGATATGTCTGCATAAACAATAATTGTTATGATTTACATAGTGTATAGTTTACATGCATGAAAGTAAAAAATGCCAACAGAATCAGATCAAATGCTCTTTCAATAAACGAAAAACACTAAGTGATGATGCTATAAGCATCCAACTATGAATCACTGCTGCTAATGACAGTTGGAATGTACATTACAATTAATTAAATTCACTTGTAAAAATTAATTAACGAGGAAATGCGCAGCATAGACACTAAAGAGAGGAAATATGCTAAAGATCATAAGCATAAGGGCAAACAGCTAACATTATGTTCAATATATTCTTTATAAACTCACCTGAATCACTTCATCAAAAGTACATGATATCCCCAGTAATTCCTGAATCTGCTTAATAGACGTAAGGGATGGAGTGCCTAGTATCAATCAAGTGAAGAATAGGAAGACAGGAATCAAGTACAATTCTCGAAGCCAAATCTGTCTTCACAGCTTCCTTATCGAGAATGATGTCAAGTGCCAATCTTTAGTAAGATTTATAAGAGTTTTGGACCCATGTGTTTGTATCTGGACTAACCCAGATTATACTTGTAGAGCTAATGTGCGAGTATCCTATTTATTTGTGAGGGTAAATCAGAAGCATTACTAAAAAGGAAATATGTGACATAAGTATTCATGAATCATGATTTTAAATGCAAGAAAACATGACAGGCCAGAAATAATTGTACAGCAAATCACATCTGGAATAAATAAGTAACAGTCAATTACAATCTAGATTGTGAACCATTAGCATTTGAATGCAGGACAGGTCCTCTATCAACTACTTTGCTATTTCTTTGAAAGACAATGGGATTTGTGATACTGTCTATGTTGGAAAGTGGTAAATTTTCCAGTGCTTGAAGAGAATGGTCAAAGACTTATGGCAGCTATCTTCTGAGCACACCACCATGATTTTATTATTAAGCAGAGTACTAATTGCATAAGATATGTATTTGAAATGGGCCAATTTGTTTTAAATTATGGTGTTTGATATTTTATTTTTGGTTTGCTACTTGTAACAGCCATAACCTTAGTAATCTTTCCAAGAGAGAAAATTAGAGTATTAGACCTTGAAGTGTTGTTAAAGTAGTGAATTTGAATTGTACCGGATTGTAGTATTGTACTAATAATTGACCTAATTATTAGAATAAATAAGACTATATGACCATTAAGTAAATGAATTGTGGCACATCAATTAAATCCCACATTATTCTAATTCTAGGTATCCTTTTTCTCTTTTCCACCTCAGCCACAAAATCATACATATAGATTTAATGAAGAAAGAAATAGAGTACTTCCATTAAAGAAATGTTAGTAAGGAAAATACCTTGTATTATTGTTTCACACAGAACAGGACAGATATTTTCAGACAGGACCTTTACAACATTATCTAAATCACTATCACCATTCTTTATCCAAAATGTTAACCATTTTGCAGTAGGATGTGAAGATGAGCAACACTCACTGCCAAGATGGAACGTATATCAGAAATTGATATAGACATACAAATAAACTGCAATAATTAGAAAAGATTAGCATGTGATAACAGTGAGATAATACATATAAAGGCAATGTACATACAAAAGCTTTGACTTCTTTTTTCTTTCCTTCCTTATTTGGATCAACAAATAGGAATAGTGAAGAGGGCAAGATAAGAAATTGTCATAAAGAAACCAGAGAAAATTTCATTTTTAAAAGTCTCTGAAACAGAAAGAAAAACCATAGTTTTCCCAAGGATAATACTGAGAATGTGGGACACAACATACAAGGGTTACATCTCAGCAATATAAGATTCACAAACTCAACAGATATGGTAGCTGAGTTTCTTGGTGTAAATATCAGTTTACCACATGTTTGAAATTTCCCTTTTGTAATAGCATGTGTCACTAGTAGACATTAGGGATTTCATCGTATGAGCATAAATACTACAAAATTTGAAACCAGATAAATCAGGAAAGCAAGCAGTTAAACTGAATACTACAAAAAGAAAAAGGTCATTTCAAATATTATTGCCTATTGCAACAATGGTGCATAAATACTAAGTAAAAACAAAAAAAAATCCAAATCCAGTCCCGCCAAAAACACATCTATCAACTTGTATCTCTCGTGAATTGTCACAGGGCAGTATTAACTTCCCCATTCGCGTTTCATTTTAATGGATATGCCGAAAATCTCAGTAAAAGCTGTATATGTTCAGTTCCTTGGTCTTTATGAGGAGCCCAAGGGTATGATCCCCACTTACTCTGTCCAATAGGAAAATAGGGTAAAGAACTCCCTAGAGCCATCACCCGAAAATAACAAATAAATATAACTGATAAAACTTTCTAGGTACTGGGCAGATCTAACTGTACCATGTAGGCTAAATGCTTGCATCTAACATGCAGATTAATGTTGTCCAACAATTATTTCATAGTATTGTGGACTGAAAAGTTATAAAAGGGCAAAGCATTCTGCCTTTTTATTTTGGGATGACTGATGACTGTAAATAAATTTTGCTACATAATGCAGCCGTATATAAAGGAATGTATATCACACACATAATAGGCCACATGAAAAATCAATAAAATGAAGGTACAAATCTATTAAGTAAACAGTTTACAATCGTGTGTAGGTTCCAAAAGGGTATTTCAAGCAGGTTAAGATGAGAAAAATGACAACGCCACAATCAACTCATCATCAAAAACACGACAAAAAGTAATAACCTTAAACAACGGTGGCCATGCCCATGACATTAGTTATTCCATTATATTTTCCTTTAAAGGAAAAAGGAGCCTTTTTTGTTAGGCATAGTTAGTAGGAGTGCTTCCTTTGTAACTGGGAAGTTGGGAAGGGTTGGGGGCTTAAAGCCCAGATGATCTCCACCTTTGGTAGGGCTACAGCTTGGGTGATAAAAACGTAAAAACTCTCTAAAGTTAAAGCAACATAGAACAGAACAGTCATATTTTTACTTGATGTTTTCTTGTAGCAAGAGGAGGACACAAACATAACTGCAAACTCAGTTAGCCAATACACTTTGCCACTAATCTATTTCATTTTTTAACAATTTAATGGAGGGTAATTCCTTTCTTATTTGGTGTTTTATTTTTAAAAAAATATTTGTACATGAAGGGTAATTCCTTTCTAACAGTCTTCTATTCAATTTTATAAGTATTTAAATAATCTATCAACTTATACACATTTGGCCAATATCACGTAAAAGTTCATGTTTGATTTCACAATGAGAAATTGATCTAGAGGAAGTAATTTTAGAGAATTATATAATAGGGAAATTAAAAATGTCAGAGTGGTGACAATATGACATCAGAAAAAGGTTGCTTACCTGATAAAGAGTAAGGCGATCCAAGTTCGTCATTTTCGAATTCCAGCAAAGAGCAGAAACCATCTTGTGAGGACAATGCGATATGGGAGCTTAAATAACCCAGCTGCATTAAGCAAAATGTACATTATGTATCGTTGAACAATAATTTCTCCAAGACAGGCAAAATTTTAAGCAACACTAATAGGCAATGCAAGCTTTTGTTTAAGCTTACCCCCAGGCCACTCAAGCAATTCAATTGTAACAGTACAGTCTACACCATTATATATAATAGCTGTTCATAAAATATAAGTATACTAAGTACACAAATACCTGAGTATGTACCCCGAAGTTTAAAAAATATGGGGCAGAATCGGACAGCAACAACAGCTTTGCTTGCGCAAGGAAGTTGTATAGCAGGCGTGTATCAAAGGTCAAATAATTTCTCAAATTGAATGAAAAGGAAATCAAATAACCTCATGCAGATAAATATGACCAACAAGTCCAGCATCAGTTTCACAGAAAGTTGCACAAGCTTCTGTCTTTTTTGTGAACCTACCTTGTTTGTAGCTACAATTGGCAATATATTGCAGCTAGTAGTTTCATAAGTTGATTATTCGAACCTTATGGTTGTTTCATCCATTGAAATGAGGTAGCATCAGCACTATCGCAATCCCCACCTAAACAATGACCTGCAAAGTAGTTTCATTTGCCGAACAAAATACAACACATATATATATGTTGGGCTATGTTGAAGAGTAAATGGAAAAAAAAGGCACTTTGCTAGTATTCCATTAAAGCCCTTCAACTTGGGAACAATGTCTACAAAATATATAATAAATGCGAAGGCGAAATATTTTACAAAAACCCGTACGACATACAAAATAGCCTACATTGATTTGTTTTTGATTCTAACAAAAATGACGCCCATTTTTTCCTCAATGTTGCTATGGTCTCCATGTCTAACGTTGTGTCATCACTAAACCACTACAACAATAAGTCAATAACCAAAATCATTCGTTAACATTTATATTAGAGAACCATTTAACAAATTCAACTAAACATTAAAATGTGTTCAACTAGTTATACCTTGGTCTATTCATTCTTCAAACCCCCACTCACTATGTTCCACATCCAATGCATTACGTAATATCCACATTCAAAGCCTACCTTTTGCACATGGCTCTAAATATCTTAACATTTAAATGTAAATTTGACATTTGCAAATAGAGTAGGACAACACAATCTGCATGAAGGTCAACTAAATGTCTAACCTTGAGTTCAATCCAATTTGGTGCAGATGCATTGCATTTACCATCGACACCCGTATTCAAACCCTTAAGTGAACTAATTTATGAAATGCAACATACATGTAGGTTAACACATGAATTTTAGGTTGTAGGGATAACTTCGGAGAGGTTATGTGAAAATATTAATTTTTGGTACAACTTACTTGTTAAGTACAGCTTTGATGTGAATATCTGGCTTCTTCCGCAATGAACAAAACCACACAACTGTATGAGTCACCGGACAAAGAACAAAAAGTTGCCAATGTGCGCTGCATTTTATATATATTAGCAACCAAAAATAAACAACTACACTTATCCCTTATATGTCATTAGTTTCATACTTACTTATTCAAATAAGCTCCTAGGTACACCTCTCTTTGTGATTCGTTAACCCATGTTTGAATTATTGTTGACATTCTAACCGTCTATCCTTTGCATTATGTATCATTTGAGGCTCCAATAACCCATACACTGAACTATAACCCAACCTTGTACTCCACTGATCTAGAAACCTATTATTATCATTTGAAATTGTTAAACATACATATTGTAACAATAAAATATAAGTAGGATATGAAATGACACATTCAATGACCTGTTACTTACATAATCCACAACTATAGTATAGAAATGTTCAAATACTTGTCACCTGATATAATTTCATTAATATCTGAATGTGTGATGAAGAATGTTGTTTCTACATTAGCAAGGCCAAACTTTAATGGTTCTCATTCAACTGTACAGGCCTATGGTAAACATCATAGACGTTCTTCATCAATTCATCCAAAGGATCAACTGCTTCGGGAATGTTTTCTGAACTAATCTGTGCAGCCTATGTATTTGACACAAATAACAAATAACCAAGTGTTACTTCATGAATGTATAAAAATCCAATGATTATTTAATTGCAAGCCAACATGTTTAAACCTTATCTAATACTCCTTCACCAAACATGTGGGCCAAGCGACAAATGTGTGTAGGGTATCTCTGACATACATAATCTCTGACGTTGGATATGGAACAAGTGTGTCACCGTCATAAATAGTTTCAATAGTTACCCATATGACATCATCTGCGTAGTCAACATTTTGAATTGACGAGGATCCGTTGTAAACTTTGCCCTATGCAACTAGCTTTGTCGACCCACGACATTTAACAAACAGCCCCATGCTTGGCACCACATCAGTTGCATTTTCTTCCCCAGATGGATTGGCTGCAGTTTCAGCACCACTTCCCTTTGTGCTAACACGAGCAGCCCATTCTTGTATAAGTGCGTCAACCGTGGGGGATTTTTGTGTTGCAAGTTGGCTTAAATTGGTTTTAATTGCTTCCTTTAATTTTTCATTCATTTTCTCCTCCATGTCAGCTTTCATTTTTTCATGCATTTTCTCCTTCAATTCAGCTTTCATTTTTTCTATATATTGTTTGGTTTCCTCCTCCTTTTCCCTCCTCCATTCTTCCTTCAGGTCTTTAATTAGACCAGTCAATTGTTCAGTGCTTATGGATCCACACGAACTACTTGCGGCATGTGATGTGTGTCCAAAATATTGAGTTATGGTCACACCTGTACATGAGGCACGTACCCTACCAGGTTGTTCCGGTCGTCCAATAGCAGCATTTAATATGCGTGTTGATCATGAGGAACAAAGCTTCCTTGTGTCATTTGATCTTCTAACAAGTCCTGCAACATAGGATTGAAAAATGTTCAACTCATTCAAACGTAATAGATAAACTAATAATTGGAACCTTTGCTTGAACTCACTATTTTATCCGATATTTCTCTAGTCTTGTTAGATGTCATGTGCCCATATTTCTTTGTGCGGGCCATCTTCCACTTCACATGTCTAGGAATTGGAGATGGAGGTTCATCCAGATCACACTCATGCTCAGTATCCATTGCATCTTGTATTCGCTTTTTTATTTTCTCATCCATTAGCATTTTTTCTAGCAGGTCATAACCCCGACGAGAAAGTACGTGGGGGCATTCATTATTTTGTAGGATTTGTGGCGCCTTTTTCCTGACTCCCTGTCATTGATTTGGAAATGTAGTTCATTAAGTCAGTTCAATTTCAATACTGCATCCACTTATATAATTATAGTAAAACATATATTGCCATCTAACCTGCCAAGTTGGTGTTTTTCGGCTAGCAACAAATTCCTCCCAAGTTTGAGGATGTATACCATATCGAACTGGAGGATGATTATCATTTTGGCTCTCAGCTTCAGCATATATGTATTTTGTGGTTAATGCAGATTTGAATGACCTCCATCTTGTGCAAACCGATGACATTATCTTATTCTTGGCCTTATCAGCTTCTGGGATATCAAATATTCGCTGCAGTAGTAAACAAAATTGGACAGTTTCCAATAAAAAAATCATAACACAGAATTGGACTTTATCATAAACATTATTGAGCAAGTGAATATACCAAAATGTATTCCCAAATTAGATTCTTCAATGTTTCAGGAACATCTTTCCAAGAAGAATGGATTATGGGGATTTTGTCTCTTTTCACAACCCCGAGATAGCTGTGGAATTTTTCTTTGTAATTGCCAGATGCTCTTCCAGTTGATGGATTTACATTCACTACTGGCCTTGGCTGATCCAAGTCTCTATGAGTCAATCTTCTTAGCCGGGTCGATTGTCTACTTTTCGTAGCCGTCACATATGAATGCTAATGTTGTGAATTGGGAGGGGACAATGGGGGTGTCGCCATGAATCTGCAAGCAAAACCAAACAACGAAATCACATAAGTCACCTATATAACATAAAAGTTTTAAAAGCTATTAACATTAAAGGTAAGCATACACATTTGAAAACCTACATATTGAAAATACATTACTTTGAAAGTCAGCAATTATGATTTGATGTTCTCCCATAAACCTTCATCATGATCAATTCGATTTGCATGTTCATCGTCAACGTCATTGTCTTCAACAACGGAGGGCATCCATGATGAGAAAGCAGGCATTTCACAGATATCCAGTGATGCATCATCACGAAAGTGCATACTACTAAAAGATGTTCTTCCTTGTAAAACAATCGAAAATCGAGCGTCACATGGATCTTTGATGTAAAACACCTGTTTTGCTTACTCTGCCATAATGAAAGGCTCATCCTTGAAACCTACTTTATCAAGTTCAACCAAAGTGAATCCAAGATGGTCTTGATGGACACCTGTGTTACTGTTTACCCATTTACACTTGAATACTGGAACTCTAAATGCACTATAATCGAGCTCCCAGATTTCTTCAAGTACTCCAAAGTATGGCATTGATGCTTGAATTGGGTTGTTATTAGATGCACCGCAAAAGTGTAACGAGTCAGCGTCTATTGTAACCCCACTGTTTTGCACAAAACTCTTATCATCTTGCGACTTTGTGTAAAAAGAATAGTTGTTGATATCATATCCCTTCCGTGTGGGTACATTCAAGTTTGGGCCAACAGCTAACAGTCTTAATGTTGACGAAGCGTTGTCATCACTCAATATTTGTCCCTTAAACCACGTAATGAATTCTAGGGTGAGTCTTTGTCAAATGTTGTTTGTGAGCTTCTAAGTACGACATTACCTCAGTCAAGTTGTTCAAAACATACAAATGAGGTTGTGAAAGCTGCTGTCGACTCATAGTTACAACATTGAATCCTCGTGTACCCTTTCCTCGTGTTGACTGGTCATGACGACTTTCAGGTATACCAACAAGTTTAACTGAATCCATGTACTCAGAACAAAACTCAATGCATTATTCGGCAACGTACCTTTCAACAATGGAAGCTTCATGTCGGTATTGATTTTTTGTATAACCTTTTAAGACTTTCATGTAACGCTCAATCGGATACATCCAGCGTAAGAACACCGGACCACACAACCTGATTTCCCTCACTAGATGAACAATTAAGTGGACCATTATGTCAAAAAAAGAGGGAGGGAAAAACATTTCTAATTGACAAAGGACAATAGCCGCCTCATTCTCCAAATCATCCAACTGCGTGGGATCAATTATCTTCTTACATAAAGCATTAAACACGAAGCACAAGCGAGTAATGGCAACCCTAACTTTGTCTGGCAATATACCTCGAATCGCTACTGTAACGCCTCAACTTACAATTTGTTTTTATTGATTTTTTTTATGAAAAATTCTTTTCAACTTTCTTAAAAGCACTCAACTGAATATAACAAAATTTTGCAAATAATTGATATTCCAAGAAAATTTTACTACTGAGTAATATTTATAATTCTGAAGTAACATATAATAAGAGTACAAAAGATTTTTCCTTGCTGATTGATATTATAAATCTGATGTACAATAAAAAAACAGACTGGTATCAATTCTATTACATAGTACAAACAACTAAAACACTCTGTAACAAAGAAATACATCTTCATACATAACCTCTTCAAAATATTACATCTTCAAACAAAATTCTCTTCTTGTAGACAGCTAATAGTCTCTCTTTGCTGTTCATCTGCTCGTCCGAATAGAATCGAGGTCATAGCAGGTGTCAACCACAGACACAAAGTACAGGGTAAGTTTATGATAAACATAATTTAAGCAACAGAATATATTCAATATGCAAGTATTCATAACAACAGCCTCAAAGATGCATGATTCTCTTAGACTCTTATCATAATGCATGATTCTCTTAATCTCTTTCAATATTTGGTACCAATTGTCAAGATAGCCCCATCCTTGTGGCACGGAACTTATCCGACCAGTCAGGGTCTCCCAGTGTTGCATAGGTTCTCACCCACACTTCATGTGATCATCATGGGTGGTGTGATTCCCCATCGCAAGAGTCACCCCCCAGCTCAGACACCTTATGTCTAAACGCACGGACTCAGTTCCTGCAGCTATTTGACACACCCCCTCTTTAAGGCAACTCTTATACCCACCTCCTCTCTGAGGCAGCTCTTATATACACCTCCTCTGTGAGGCAACTCTTATGCACATGAGCCACATGAAACTGATTTTCTTAATTCATAACTCTTTTCCTTTTATCAACTTATATTTATTTTCAACATCAGTTCTTCAATCACTGTCTCATTTATTTTACTCAAAAATTCAACATAAATCAAGTACAGAACTCAGCTTAATATTCATGTACAGAATCTCAGCATATCATTCAAGTACAGAGATTTATGGAAACACTCAACAATACATGGAATTTAGAAAAATTCATAGAAACACTCAGCAACACATGAACTTCAAACACTTATACAAACAACACTTAAACTATCTTTATCATAAAGCTTCCCTATACATACCTTATAACCTCTTATGAAGTTTGTCTATCTCTTCCTAATGGTACTAGCTTCTACACGTGATCTTCAAGGGAAAGTGGAGTCTCTTTATGCTTTGGAAAGGAAAGGATGAAAATGAAATGAAATAGATGGGAGAAAGATTCACGTGAAGGTGTAGTAGGATGAAGTCTTGAGAATGACTTCCACTTAAGGCCTCCCCCCCTTTATATAGAGTTTGGAAAATAATAGAATATTTAAAAAAATCTCCTAAGTCATGATGCTTCCATTACAAGTGTCCTTACACTTGTCATGACCTTTACAAGTGTCCCACTACTTGTCATGGTCTTGAAGCTTCTTCCTTCTTTCTTCCAAGTGTCCCTCTACTTGACAAATCATGAAGTTTCTCCATGGTTCTCCATCTTTCACGTGACCATCCAATAAATAGGAGAAGATTTTTCTTTTCTTCATGCCATCTTGTACACATGTCCTTCAAGGCATGACACCTTTCTTCCAAATGTCCTCTCACTTGGCATGTTCATGAAGTTTCTATCTTCTTCTAGCTTATTCACGTGGACAACAAAGAAGGAGGATAAAATTTACTTTTTTTCATGCTACTTTGTATAAATAATTCCCAAAGCATGATGGCTTCTTAACCCTTCATCAATGGTGGCTTACAAGTGACTATATGTTTCTTAAGCCTTCATGATTGTATCTTATCATTTTAATTTATGAAGCTTAAGATATTTTTCTATTTATCATGTTTTCATTTTCTTAAAGAGAAGAAAATTATGTGGTTTTCATTCTGTCTGATGCAAGACCAAACCTTAGGTTCCTTGGGTCAAAGAAGGATTAGCCAGACATGGTATGTCTAGCTCAATACAATAATACTAAAGAATAGAAAAGAATACAAAGAAGAAGAGTAATCAAACCCCTCAATCTTGGCTTCCTTCTTGATCTTCTTGATTCGTGATTTCTTTCAATGCCTCCTTTTTAGTGTTTTTGCCTCTGGGTGTGTGTAAAACGTCCTATTACTTCCCTATTTATAGCCAAGCTTGCAAAACCCTAGTATCTTTTTGTTATTATCTTATCTCTATTCAGTTTTTAGATTTCCCGTAACGGCCGCGCGACTGGCGCCAGTGTGGCGCGACTAGCACCAGCTTCCAGTGACTGCGGCGCGATCCGCGTGGACTTCCAGTAGGTCTGGCGCGATCAGCGTGAATATGGCGCAATCCGCGTCAGCTCCAAATCCAGTTGCTTCTTTATTTTGCTTCTTTTCTTCTATTTATTGCCCTAAACATTAAAATAATAAGAATTAATAATAAAAACCAAAAGTAATGAATTTCTAGCATTTATTTGATATTTTTCTATTTATTTCCTAATAAAACTAACCTAAAAACTACTATATACTTGCAGTATATCAAATAATTCCCAGATTTAGATATTGTTGTCCTCAGCAATGAACAAAAACTTTATTGTAAGGAAAACTATATTCAACACTCAAGCATATCATCACATACACAATCTCAGAACTATTCTATTAAATGCAATTGAATCCGAATGAAAATTTCAAGAATACTTGTCAAGTCTATCAATCATGAACATAGCCTGGATACCCCTTACCAAGGAATATAAATCACTCATCACTCAAGTGTTTTGGGTGAATATACTCTCTCAATTCTCAAAGCTTATAATATTACCATAAGCTTGATTATCTTCTCAAGTTCCTGAAAATGAGAAACATGAATAACTGCACATTCAATCAAAAGGTCTTTAAAAGGTTGTAATGTGGCCTGGCTTGAGGTAGGAATAATGTGGCCTGTTGCTCTTATTCTCATGCCCACTTTTGTACCTCTGGCTTTCCTTTTTGATTCCCCTTATTCTTGATATAATTTTTTTTTCAATTATTGTTGGGGAAAGACATTTAAATCCTCCAGCAGGGATGGGGAAAGACATTTAAATCCTCCAGCAGGGATGGGGAAAGACATTTAAATCTTCCAGCAGGTATTTCCATTTCATTACTTCCCATTGGACTGCTTTCTAGGCTTGGTTTCTTCCAGATCTTGTCTATTGATATTCAAAACCAAACCCAGTATTGTCTTCTTAGGTAATTTCTTTCCTTTCCTTCCTATGAAAATTCATCTTTCTATTTCTAGCAGACTTGACCTAACTCTCCTTTCTTCCAATCTCAAACAAGGTAGTCAAGGATAAAAAGTTTTAAGGTAAATGAACAGAAAGGCTTAGGCTCAAATTGGCTAACAATAGACATCATTTTAAGGTAAAGTCATTTGGCCATGGCTTAAAAAGAAAGAACATGCCTTTATCATATCAACCATGCAAATATCATAAAGAAACAAATCAAGTTCTGAAATATTATTAACAATGAGTTCACTCTGAAAAGAATTTATACTGTATAGGCTCAATCCTCACAACTTATGGTATCAGCTAATTTTCCATCGATTCCTATCAAGTATTCTATTATTTTCACAATTTATTTTAATCACAAAACTACATAGTTCCAATCATGTCAGATGCAATTACACCCTCTACGTGTCTCATATATGTTTCCTAAACAATTCTCAATCAATCCCATTTCATCATTGCATTAGCAATTCCAAATCTGAAAATTATCATAACATACTTTAACATTTTATTCATCTAATTCTTAAAAGAACATATGAACTAAACTACTCTATTATTCAAACTAACTCCTAAGCTAACTTTCATCTAATTTTATTTTATTTTATTTTATTTTTTTCATTTTATTTATTTATTTATTTTCTGCTAAACATCCATTGTTTCTTCAAATATGATAACGCACATGCTTCCCATTCCCAGATTTTAACCATTGCTGTCCCCAGCAATAAGTTTATATTCTAAGAAATTGCATCTCGCATTAAATTCAAAAATCATCATTTTTGGAATCAACATCAATCTAACAGAATGCATTCATAATATAAATTACTCAAATTTTAAATTGTTTCATATGCAATGAAATAAAATTACTGAAAATAAAAACAGAAATTAAACTATTGTCTGCTTCTCTAAGAATGATCACTCCTCAGTTTCCATGGTATCATCAGCAACAGCTGATGGCTGTGAAGGTCCAGGGGAAACTTGTGGTGGTTCTGAATCGTGTGGCTGGTACAGAGTGAAATTAATGGAGAAGTGCCTGCACAAGTCTTCCATCATCTTGTTCTGATGTTCCAACAACCTGTTGTGAACCCTCAATTCAGACTGGATTTGCAGGTAGCTTGGAGAATCCTCATAGTTCAGTTCATGACGTGGGCCTCTAACAGCAGTGGAAGAAGATGCTCGTGGTGGTGGTGGTGTTCGAACTTCAGGTTGAGGAATGTCCGCATGGGTCTCCTCTCAGCAATCTCCTCAGGTCTTAATTTGGAAGTTCGAATCAACTGTTCCTGCCACTGAGTCTCTACTGCAGCCAGATACGTCTTGTATGTCATGACTGAAGCTATCTTCACATCTTCAGGTTCGTCCTTTGAAATCTCCAAACCTGCCTTCCTGCACAGATGAGAAATCAGTAAAGAATGTGCAAGGTATGACTTACTGCTGCCATCCTGAATCACGTGCAGTATTCTGTCAGACAAAATGCTTGCAATGTTAAGATTGTTGTCGCCTAGCAGCACATACAAAAGAATGGCCCATTTAACATTCACATCTGTTAAATTTGTAGACGGGATTACAGTGTGATTGTTGAATTGGTGCCAAAATTCAGCCTCTCCAGTCAGATCTTGCTTCCTCAACTTCTCCGGCACGTAGTCCATTCCAGATTTAGTCTTCCAAACAGCATACAATCCAGTGATACCTCTTCTGATTTCATCCGCAAGTTGAGGCATGTCATCTTTGAACACATTTTTGCTTGTGATGGGTTGCATCCTATTGAATTTTCTGATAAAGTCACAAGCCTGCAAACTGTAATATGAAGTTTCCAAGAAGCTTTCGATGAATTCATCATCGAATGGAACTTCGACTCCTCTAACCCAACTTACTCTTTGATGCGCCACTGTTGCTCTATCAACATTTGACAGGAATTCCTTTAAATTCGCGCTCGAGCTTGGTTCAGCAAAACTCACCAAAGTTTTCCAATCCCTCCGCTCAATCACTTCCAATATTGGTGAGCCTTCAGGAAAAGACTCCCAATCAATCCTCTTTTCCGGGATGATTTTCTTTCGCGCATACCAGTTCTCATATCACTGTTGACATTCAAGGTCCCGGAACCGATTTGCATCAAATTCAGTAGTTCTTGCCCTCTTGCTACCAGATGTAGCACCCATCTTCTTGTTTCCTTGATCCGCTTGCTTTCCCTTAAACTCAGAAAATTTTTCCACAACATATATATATATATATATATATATATATCATGAATTCCCATATTTATTTGCAAGCATGTTCCTAATATTTCTTAGTTCAGGAAAATAACAAAAATTCACATCATATAGAATTAACATGTATAATTTGAACAAGCATTAATCTCCAAATAAATCCTTCCTAGCAATTCCCAGATTTATTGGGTTCTATATGATTTAGTTATAACTTCAGAGTGTATACTAATCGTGCTTTGATCATTACAATTAGGAAATAAAATCTTTTAACAATATAGCCTCATTCCCAGATTTTATTTCTAACCATACAAATTCTTTTAAGCATAACTCTAATCTAATCATTCAAAATCAATTAGCACTCGCTCATTTAAATCAAAATAATTTCAACATACTTATCATGGTAACCAATGTCATTCATTCATATATTAGAGTGCATATCAAAGAGTTAAAGCATTACAAACCAATTCCCAACAGTCCAAAAACGGAAAGGCAATCCATAGTTTTTGCAGTTGGCACGGTTGGCGCCAGCTTTACGCGGATCGCGTGGACTTTCAAAAGGACTGGCGCAATCAGCGCCACCATCACGCGACTCGCGTGGGCTGGAAAACAGGGATTCATAAGAGCATGAACTGCATTGGCCCTAACTTCTATCCATCAATACCAGAACCCATCCTATCCACATGCTTTCTAATCTAAACCCTAAAGAATATAAAATACAAGGTTTGGGAAAGATTAATACATACCTTATCCTTGGCCATTCGAGAAAGAATCAAGCACTTGAATGAACTGACAATATCACTTAAAAGAAGAATAAAAGCTATGAATTTTCCAAATGCTCACTCAGAACTAGGGCAAGGTATTTATAAACTTCAGAATCAATGGAAGTTAATGGTAGTTTGGTAAAATGTAACTGCTTTCGAGAAGTTAATGGCAGTTATTTGCTTGCAACGTTTGAATGTGAAAAGCCAAGAGTTGTGCCTGCTGATAAAGACTTAGGAAGGCACTAATTAGGTTTTCAGTTTTTAAAATTTAAAAATTAAACTCGAACTGTCACGCGATTAGTGCCAACCCCGCGCGAATCGCGCTGACCTCCAGAAGACATGGCGTGAATAGCGTCATATTCACGCGAATCACGTGAAAGAGTTTTTTTTTTTTTTGAAGTTAAACAATTATAATAAACAGTGTATATACAAAATACAATAACTAAGATTACTTAAAGACATACTAAATGAAATTCAAACTTAAATTATTAAAAATTAATCTACTAAAGCATAAAGGAATTTAAAAGAAAACACTCAAATTCAAACACCTTGGATTACTTTCCAAGTAGTGCTTGTTTAATGTCACGAGCCTGACACCGACCTCTTTAATTTTCAGGGGAACCAAGTGGTATGGAAATAGTATTCCTATCCACATCCCCTCCATGATAAATTTTTAGTCGATACCCATTCACTTTAAAAGATTTATCAGAATTTTGTGGGGCTATCTCAATTGTCCCATATGGAAAAACTTTTCTAACTATAAAGGGACCAGACCAACGAGACTTGAGTTTACCTGGAAATAATCTCAATCGAGAATTGTAAAGTAATAACTGTTGTGCCGGTGTAAACTCCTTTGGATGAATCTTCTTGTCATGCCATTTCTTAGTCTTTTCCTTATAAAGCCTAGCATTCTCATAAGCATTTAACCTGAACTCGTCAAGCTCATTTAATTGTAATAATCTTTTTTCATTAGCTTGAGACGGTTCAAAATTAAGAAACTTAGTAGCCCACATCGCTTTATTTCTAATTCCACAGGAAGATGACAAGACTTACCATATAAAAGCTGAAAAGGTGACATACCTATTGGTGTTTTGAAAGCTGCTCTATATGCCCATAATGTGTTATCCAGCTTCTTTGCCCAATCTTTCCTTGAACTTCCAACAGTCTTCTCCAAAATTCTTTTCAATTCTCTGTTGGAAATCTCAACCTGTCCACTCGTCTGAGGATGATAAGGTGTAGCCACTTTATGAGTGATCCCATATTTGGCAAGCAAACCAGAGAATTGTTTGTTGCAAAAATGAGCACCTCCATCACTTATGATTGCCCTCGGTACTCCAAATCTAGTAAATATATATTTCTGTAAAAACGACACAACTACTTTTGCATCCTGTTTATTCATCAAATACTTACTTGCAGCATGGTCAGTATAAATAATAACTTTAGACCCTATTAAATAAGATCTAAACTTATCTAATGCATACACTACAACTATCATTTCTTTTTCAGTAGTGGCATTGTGCCTCATTCAAAACTTTACTAGCATAGTAAATAACATACAACAATTTATTCTTCCTTTGACCAAGAACAGCACCAATGGCGTATGCACTTGCATCGCACATAAGTTCAAATGGCAAAGTCCAGTCAGGTGCTGTCAAGATAGGTGCAGTTGTAAGTTTTTCTTTTAACACATTAAAAGCAGCAAGACAATGCTCATCAAACACAAAATCAGCTTCTTTTACTAGAAGTTGGCTAAGAGGTTTTGCTGTTGTAGAAAAATCCTTAATAAACCTCCGATAAAAGCCTCCATGTCCTAAGAAACTTCTTACCCCATTAACATTAATTGGTGGTGGAAGTTTTCCAACTAATATCAGTTTGGCTTTATCAACTTCTATACCTTTTTCGGAAATTTTATGTCCTAAAACTATTTCCTCACGAACCATAAAATGACATTTTTCCCAATTTAAGACTAGGTTCGTTTCTTGGCAACGTTTTAATACTTTAGATAAATTCATTAAATAGGTATCAAAACAAGAACCCAAGATGGAAAAATCATCCATAAAAACTTCCAAACCTTTTTCTACCATGTCAGAAAATATGGACAGCATGCACCTTTAGAAAGTTGTCGGCGCATTGCATAAGCCGAATGGCATCCTTCTATAAGCAAAAACTCGAAAGGGACATTGAAGGCAGTTTTCTCTTGATCTTCAGGTGCTACTGGAATTTGATTGTAGCCAGAATACCCATTAAGGAAACAATAAAAAGCATGTCCAGCCAATCTTTCTAACATCTGATCCATAAATAGCAATGGGAAATGGTCTTTTCTTGTGGCATCATTCAGTCTTCAATAATCCATACACATCCTCCAACCAGTAATTGTCCTAGTGGGAATTAGTTCATTATTATCATTATGAACTATAGTCATCCCACCTTTCTTGGGCACAGTTTGCACAGGACTTACCCGTGGAGTATTTGAGATTGGGTAAATCATACTGGCATCTAGCAGCTTGACCACTTCCTTTCTGACCACTTCTTTCATGGTAGGATTTAGCCTTCTCTGAGGTTGTCTCACTGGTTTTATATCATCCTCCATCAAGATTTTATGAGTGCAAAAAGATGGATCTATGCCCTTTAAATCAGATATGGACCATCCGATTACACTCTTGTGTTCCTTGAGTACTTTAATCAATTTTTCTTCTTCAACTTTAGACAATCCTTTATTGATAATAACAGGATATGTCTTTTCTGCTCCCAAGAACACGTATTTCAAATTACCAGGCAATTCCTTCAGCTCTAATTTTGGTGCTTCATTAGTGATGTCATCTTCTTTCTTTTCCAGCACCTCCATTGCACCTTCCCGGTCTTCAATTGGATTCTCTTCACTTCTGATTTCTAGCACTTCAACTAACTCCTGCTCTTTAGAATTCTTTGTATGCACTAGAATATCTAATATATCAATTCTGAAACAGTCATTTTTATCAATAGGATTTGTCATTGCATCAAGAACATTAAAAACAACTGATTCATCAAACATTCTAAGTTCTAGCTTTCCGTCAGCCACATCAATTAAAGCTCTAGCTGTGGCTAAGAACGGCCTACCTAAGAGGATAGGTATCTCACTTTCCTTCATGTCTAGAACTATAAAATCAGCTGGGAAAATCAGCTTATCAACCTTAACCAAGATGTCTTCAATGACTCCACTAGGTTTTCTCAATGATCTGTTAGTCAATTGAAGAGACACCATGGTAGGTTTTGTAACCACCACTTCACTCTTTCATTTTATTCGTATTTATTTTATTTGCAGCGGATAATTTATTTTAAAAAGACCAATGATTAATTGAAAATAAGTGAAGTTTTGAAAATGATTTTGAAATAAAGGTTTGATAGTAAATCTTATTGGATTTATCCACAAGTAGATTGGAAAACATAAAAGGCTATGTCATAACAT
>PYAF01000603.1:178046-198403 GCA_007407185.1 Glycine tomentella
GTTAGATTTATAATCTAACCCTCCTCCTTGATATTTCCTCTGAAAGTTATTACCCATAGCAAAATTCTGATTTCTCTGAAAGTTTTGCTGGGGTCTTTGGTCATACCACACACCGTTTACCTGAACTGGGTCTGCTCCTATCAGTGTAGGACATTCATTCGTCTGATGGTCCTCTTGGCAATATTCACAATTGAATACTGGAGCTCTACTTGGTGCGGCTTGTACTGCAGAAATTTGAAGCTTGTCTATTCTCTCATTAAGCTTGGCAAGCTGTTGTGACAAGAGCTTCTGTTCTGCTAACATAGCATCGCTACTCCTCAACTGAATCATCTCACGTTTGGGCTGAATTGCAATCCTCTCATTCTTATTTGTTGCTAAGGAGTCAATCAACTCATAAGTTTGAGTTGCTGTTTTGGATCTGATTGAACCTCCTGCTGCAACGTTAACCATCATCCTTGATTCGTTAGTCATCCCATTGAAGAAAATTCTCACCTTCTTCCCAACGGGCATAACATATTGAGGACACTTTCTGATTAACTCCTGAAATCGATTCCAGGCTGCACACAACGTTTCTCTACTATGTTGAGTAAAATTAGTGATTTCATTCACTAATTTATTATATTTTTCCATAGAGAAATGTTGAGAAAAAAACTTTGCAGCCAACTCGTCCCATGTGGTGATGCTGTTAGGAATTTGTCTATCTAACCATCTGAGAGCCTTTCCTTTAACTGCAAAAGGAAATAATCGCAGTCTAATAGCATCATCACTCACCCCCTGGTGTCTTATTGTATCACAAATCCGTAAGAATCTGTCCATGAAATCATGGGGGTCTTCGTCGTCTTCACCACCAAACTGGCTTCTCTCCACCAAAGTGATTAATGATGGATGAATATCGAACTGGTTCGCCTCTATCGGTGGTCTGACGATACTGGAATTTGGTCTGGTGAATAATAGAGTAAGGATGTCCTCCATTAATTCATCTCCTGGTCGCGACTGGTTATTGTTTCTTTCAGCCATCTCTAATTCAACTGCAGTTTGTGAACTAGAATTCTCTGCTTTCTGTTTTTGCATAGCTAGCCTCTTGTTCCTTCTTGTAGTCTTCTCTATTTCTGGATCAAACTGTAAAGTTTCAGGTTCAACTGAACCTCGCATAAACTAAAGAAAACAGATCAGTAAAACAAAATTCCAATATTAAAGATTAAATTACAAATAAATTGGCGTACTCAATCCCCAGCAACGGCGCCAAAAACTTGTTGCGTCAATAAATTGATGCGTAACTCACGGCAAGTGTACCGATCGTACAAGTAATACAATGATAAGAAAGTATCGTCTCCATGAGGATTGAGGCACTAATTTGTTTGTAATTAATATCTTTAAATTGGAAAGGATAAAAATAAAATAATTGATGAATTGTGAATAAGTAATTTAAGAATTGTGTTGTAAATAAAAGGAATTAAAATAATGAAATTAAATTGCAATTATGATTAAAGATAATATTGATGATAATTTGAGAATTTATGAAGATGAATTGTGGTTAAAGCGCAATCACCTCTGTTCCCTACTTATGTAATTGAGTTGATAATTAATTTCACTTACTATAATTGTTCAAAGACATGCCTTACATCATTAGTTAAACCCAGATTTCTCTGTCATTTTATCCCTTTAATCCTAATTAAGAATTCTAATCTCTTAGCAACCCCTTTTCGGATTAAGCTTTAAGTTGACATATTATGCTTTGCAATCTTTCACCCCTATTCCTAGGTGATGTTGGATTGTTACTTTACCGATTTCAGAAACTAAAACCCCAATATCCCTATTGTGAATTCTAGCCCTTAGAACCCTAATAGATTGATCAAGTCTATCAATGGCAACCAAAGATTAAGAACAAGATAAAGTGAAACAATAAATTCATTAATATCAATTCAATTAACACAAGAGTTCACATTGGCTTTTGGCCTCACCACAATCAAAGAAGGATTAGCCAGACATGGTATGTCTAGCTCAATACAATAATACTAAAGAATAGAAAAGAATACAAAGAAGAAGAATAATCAAACCCCTCAATCTTGGCTTCCTTCTTGATCTTCTTGATTCGTGATTTCCTTCAATGCCTCCTTTTTGGTGTTTCTGCCTCTGGGTGTGTGTGTAAAACGTCCTATTACTTCTCTATTTATAGCCAAGCTTGCAAAATCCTAGTATCTTTTTGTTATTATCTTATCTCTATTCAGTTTTTAGATTTCCCGTAACGGCCGCGCGACTAGCGCCAGCTTCCAGTGACTGCGGCGCGATCCGCGTGGACTTCTAGTAGGTCTGGCGCGATCAGCGTGAATATGGCGCGATCTGCGTCATCTTCCAGATCCAGTTGCTTCTTTATTTTGCTTCTTTTCTTCTATTTATTGCCCCTAAACATTAAAATAATAAGAATTAATAATAAAAACCAAAAGTAATGAATTTTAGCTTTATTATAGCATTTATTTGATATTTTTCTATTTATTTCCTAATAAAACTAACCTAAAAACTACTATATACTTGCAATATATCAGATATCATCATACACAACATATGTATTTCCGCTTTATGCACAACCAAGGAGGGAGGTTGTAAATCATCAACAACACCGGCCAAGAACTATGATTAGTTGCAAGGTTACCAAAAGGATTCGTTCTGTCTGATGCAAGACCAAGCCTTAGGTTCCTTGGGTCATTCCCAAATATTGGATACTTCTGATCAATTTTTGCCCATTGGGGAGAATCTGTCGGATGGCGGAGAAATCCATCACTTTGTCTTCGATTTTTTTTCCGCTTATTTCCCTTTTTACGTAAAGAAATTTTATCATTTTATATTTTTCTCCTAAACGAATCCTTTATCATCAAATGTTTTTAAGTTCGAAATAAAATAATATACAGTCCAAGGTACAGTTTAACATAATACAGTCCAAAATACAGGCCAACAGACTAATCCAAAGTCTTCACTGTTCCTCTGCTCGCCCAAATAAATTGGAGTCATCACAGGTGTCAACCACAAACACAAAATAGGGTAAGTTTATGATAAACATAGTTAGATAAAAGAATACATCCATAACTAACCATAATAACATTCATAAGTCAAGATGCATGATAGATGCATGATTCTTTGTTTAAATGATGCATGACTTTCTCAGATTCTCATCACATGGTACCATAGTCAAGATAGCTTACTCTCTCTCTTGGAATTGGATCGATCAGTCAGGGTAGGTCAGTGTTGCAAAAGGACTCACACCCACACTACATGTGATCATCATGGGTAGGTGATCTCCCCACTTCCACTACCCCCCAGCTTAGACACCTTTTGTCTAAACGCTCGTCTCAATTCTAGCTATCTGACATACCTCCTCTTGAGGTAAATAACACGGACTAGCCCCCGCTAGGCATATGCATATGAAACATGCATGAATGAATTTCTTTTTATCTCATATTTACTCTTCAACATCAATTTATATCTCTTATTTCTCATATGCTTAAATTGTACACTTCCAACATCCATCTTCATAAATTCAATATAATAGTCATGCTTTCAATATAATTCTAGCATAAAATTTAGTAGACATGCTCAAGGATTTATAGAACACTTTTAACAATATATAACACACAAACTTTAGTAAAACATATATTATGTAATTATAAATCAAATCAACTATTTCTTTAAATATAGTCATATTATATAAAGTTTTAAGTCACTTAATCATTCACTTATTAAACTAGATTCAAGTTATTTATTCCAACAATTATTTCTTAAGCTAATTTCAAGTCACTTATTTAAATAATCATTCATAACACAAACTTTATTTCTTTGAAGCATTTCATCAAACACATGGTAAGCAAAGCTTAATTCTTTATGGAAATAAATGAGAATTTTAGTATAATTAATATCTAAACCATATTTATCATAAATCTTCCCCATACCTTGTTTTCTTCTTAAAATTTTTGCAGCCTTCCTCCAAACACTCTAGCTTTCCACGTGAACTTCCCAAGGGTGTGGGCCTTTGTTTTGTTTTTTATTTAAAGTGAAAAGGATGGAAGATGAAAGTGGGTTGTACACGTGAACTTTAGCAAAGCTAGCATTCATTTTTGGTCCCCACCATCCTTTTATATGCTTGTTGAATCGGCTTTTGCCACAAATATCTCCAAGGCTTATAATTACTTAATTTCCAATTGGTTTCCTTTCATTGGCTAGCATTTTCTCACCCTACAAGTGTCCAAGTTCATGAAAATTCTACATCTTCCTTCTTGCTTCTTGCTTTGCACGTGTTCTTGGCCAAGCTAGGGTGCATTCCCTTTGTTTTTCTTTCTTCACGTGAACTAGTAGGCATTAGGAGATTTTTATGCTTTAGTCATGACATTATCTCCAAAGCCATGATTATTTATCTTTCCAAATGGTCCAATCACAAGGTTCCTAGTTTTTTAACCATACAAGTGTCCTATGTCTTGATTTTTCTTAAGCCTTCTCCATTCCTCTTGATTCTCACGGCCAAGCTTGATTTGGAAGCAATTGTTTTTCAATTTTGCTTGTTCACGTGGAATGGTTTTCTTTTATGGAAGTTTTGTGCTTTGTTTTACTTTTTATGTATCTTTAAATTGAATGAAATTGTTTCTATTATCTATGAAAGCCTTATTCCTATTGCCTTATTAGGAAAAAAAATTCTAAAATTATTTAGAAACTAACTTAAGTTTTAGTAGCATTTTTAGGATGTTATTTAAGCTTTTCTCAAGTGGCTTTATCTTAATTCTTATTGGTCCATTTGTTTTTAATTAGTAAAATGCCTAAACTAACTTATTAAAGAATCTATTCCTCTTATAATTAAGAGAAAATTCCACGGATTGTATCTTTCCTTTTTCTGTGTTTTTCTGAGGCTTGAGTTAGTCTAGATTGAATTCTTTTCAAAATTTCTTCCAAAATTCCTAAAAATTCTAATTTATGGTTCCTCTCTATTAACAATGTCAGTAATTCATTATCTAGGAGCATACTGTACTTTTATCATATGCTTATGGAATTACTGAGGCTATCTGACTTGTTCAGGACTGAAGGGTATTTTTGTAATTTTCAAAATATCCAGGGGCATTTTCATCATTTTTACTAGAAATGCATATTATTAATCTTATAAGAAAATTCACACATATGTCTTGAAATATGAGGGTGTTACACCTGACATTCATCTTCGTTCACTTTGTATCGTGATACCCCACATGTCGGACAGTTTTGCATATCAGCAAGGGTACAATACATAATCGTTAGGACAAACATGTATTTTCTGGTACTACATACCCATAGGACATAAAATTTTCTTCGTCTCATAATAATTTTTCGGCAAAGTGTTGTCTTCGGGAAGCATTTTCTTCAACAAAACTAGCAATTCTGTGAAGCTTTTGTCACTCCACCCAAATCAACCCTTTAGGTTAACCAAAGCTAACACCACTAACAATCGTGTGTAGGTTGTGCACTCAGAATACAAAGGGATCTGTGAATCACTTTGTAATTTCTCATAAGTAGGTGCATGTGCTTGATGAAAATTGGCTTCTCCAAGATTGTGTAGCATGTCTTCAATATGATATCCTGGGTCTATGTCAAACTGGGCAGTGGTTTGAGATGTTGGCATATCTGGCAATTCCCCATGCCAGATCCATTTTGTGTAACTCGGAATGATTCCGTGACAGATTAGGTGTGATCTGATTTCGTTTAGTGGTTGTCGCCTCCCATTTACACACTTAACACAAGGACAAAAATAATTCCCATGCTCAGGAGTTGCATTAGATGTGGCGAATTGGAGGAATTGTTCAACCCCATTTTCATATTGCTGACTAATGCGCGGTGATTTCATCCAATTACGATCCATGGTTTTACAAATAAGCTGGCATGATGATATTGTACAAAATGTTATATGCATGAAAATGTAACTCTAAGACTTTAATAAGGTGGGGCCCTATCCCATTCAGGAAGTTATATATTGTATACATGATGTGTAAATACAAGTTAAGTTTGGTTTGTTTAATTTAATGAAATTTCGGCAGCATTTCGCATTGGTCTCCAAGCACACGACATGAAACGGGTGATTAGAAACCACCCCTTTTTGGTATGCACTCGGAGATCAAAGCAAAATGCAGTAATACCAAAATTTCATTAAATTAAACAAACCAAACTTAACTTGTATTTACACATCATGTATACAATATATAACTTCCAAAATTGTCCAAACGGACATTTCAAGATTCAAGTCAACGAGTAATCCAAACTATCCGTATTACTCATTGAATTGATCCTTGAACGGGAAACTACGGTTGACTAACAATGCAATGCATGGTGTGACAAAGAAATAGTCATATATGAACAAAGGAAGTGTTAACCACAAAAGATACGAAACAACGGACATATCTCAAAGTATGGTCAATATCAATAGCAGCACAATCCAGCGACGGCGACGGTAGCAATGACTTTTTGTTTCGTGAACCAAGAATAAGTTCAAAGATGCCTTACGGTCCTCACAGATTAAAAAACAACCACCTAAAACAACAACCAATAATTAGTTAATACTATGTTAGACATAGGAATGTAGAATTTGAAATCACAGCATAGGATTGTTTTTCTAAGCTAACCATAAACACACCAAAAAGCAACCAGTGCAAAATGCATCTATTACAGTATCCTACTATATAATTGATTCAACCATTTCTACGACTATTTTGTTCTGCACTAGGGGGTAAACAGTTTCACAGTGGTTAATACCCTCAGCCTATTGAAATATCTACTTCCACTAACCACATAAGACTCGAATATGAAACAATTGATATATATTATGCTGACTTTAAGTTGATGTATAGAGCCATGGTTAAGTATTGAAACTTCATCCAACTTTGATTTCAATTTTGAAAGTATTTGTTTTAGGCAATGATAATCATAGCATGGAGTACCTTGGGACCAATTGCAGTGTTTTTTTGATGCAGATGTCTTCATAAATGTTATGACTATATTCATTACATATGCTTTTCTCAATTTTGTTCAAGGTACTATATGTAACATTGACTATACTACAACCAATATTATATGTAGGAAGAGGCATGCATGAAGACATGTTATCACTACTGAAGTAAGTGTGAATTCTTTTTTTTTAATGGGCAAATATTAATTGTTATTTTTGTTAGAATCATAGGGTGGGAGGATGTTATGCCACCATGATTGATGATAACTCTAGACCCATTAGAATTGTGAGAGAGCCCAAATGGTTAGACAATTATATCCAGGGAGTAGTGGGACCACTCAGCCTTCTTTTTTTAGGATTACAGCTCACCCTCCATTATAGAAGTTTTATATTTGGAGCAGGATCAGGACACCTGTAGGATGGATCCTTGCAAGGGAACTATTCATTTTATGTATTTATGCTCCTTTTCTCATTAATGAATACCTGAGAAGAATTTCAGTATTTAGTTTTGTTTGTTTTATTATTTGGATTGTCCCTCTCGAACAAGGCATTTGACCTAATTGATACGGCTCTATCGTGAGTCTTATCAAAAGAATTCAAACAAACGACATCTCCGCCCCTCCTTTCCTTCAACAATCAAGTCAATCAAATACCTCTTAACTCACAAATTCTTATCAATTTCCTTTTTGCATCCAGTTCTTTTTGTGGTAAATGGAAGAGAGTTTCATGGTGGAAACCTTGGTTTCACTCTAACAAACTTTTGATTGGCTTCATTTGTGCTCAGCAAATGTTTTCTAGAGAAAGAGGATATTTCTAAACAAGACTGACTACTTAGAGGTCCAGTTTTTTTTGTTATTGTAACCAAAGTAGTCATAGAAAAAAGCAGTGCACAGCCACCACCCAAACTAATAGTATTACAATAGTGTAATAGTATAACAGCAAAAAACCCCACCCCAAATGTAAGACTGTTTGGGTGAAAAGTAACTCAATTGAGTGTGCAGACCAAACACCCTTCTCACCTAGTAAAACCATAGCTTCTTTGTAGTTTCTCCAATAGCTGTCATCCCCTCTAATGACGGGAAAAAAAGTTAGTTTTTTTTCTTCTCTCATTTGTCATCACTTTGTTACAATATACATCAATAAGGCATATAGTTTTACTGTAGACTTTCTAGTAGGTAATTTTCTCTACTATATATGTATCACAGTTAGTCACAAAATTAGTTATAAGTCACAATCAATGCTGAGTCAGCAGTTTAGCTAGCTTCTCTAAGACTTTTCTCAGAGTCTTGAGACTATAAATATGTACATCTATAGAATTCTGTGAGAATAAAAATATTTCAGAATATGTTTATTTTCTCTGAATATACAAAATCTGTTATGGTATACAAAGCTTGAGAAGCTTCATCAATTGATTCTGATCCTCTTAGAGCAGATCATATCTCCACCTTTCAGAACATGTGTTTGAAGGCAAAGGTCAAGGTTTTCCTATACAATCCATTGGTACTGCATCCTTTACTCTAAACTCTCATCCAAAAAGCAACTATTGGAAAATACATCTCTTACAGTATCCTACTATATGATTGGTTCAACCATTTCTAGGACTATATTTTTCTGCCACTAGGGGGTAAACCGTTTCACAATGGTTAATACCCTCAGCCCCATTGAAATATCTACTTTCACGAACCACATAAGACTCAAATATGAAACAATTGATATATATATATATATATATATATATATATATATTATATAACACAAACTTTATTAAAATATGAATTGAATAAATTGTATAAAATTTTATTATATTATAACTCAGCATTTTGTGTCTGAAAGTCTATGAACATCACAGTCGTCCATTTGAGCTTCTGTTATAGTAGCAACAACAATAGTTTTACGCTTCCCATTGCATGGAAGAAGACAAATGCTGAGAACCCTCCCATTGGCTACCTTAACTATTGTACTTTGTTTATCCTCCCCCCAAAAAAGGAAATCTAAATGCTAATTGGTAGCAGTTTAAATTTTAAGCTATATGAAACAATACAGATACTCACCTAGCTGCTATGCCTGAGTAAACATCTGTTGGCTTCTCTCCTTTAACTAGATTGACAGCAGCAGCCCCTAACTGAATAGAAAATTTAAATTATAAATTAATAGACATCATTTCTGGTAGGCAATATTGCTATGTTCTAGAGTGGATAATATAATAAAAGGCATGCAAATTTGCCAGTCATAGGGACAACAAACATAGTAGGAGATGAACATATTAAGGGAACATCAGTTAAGAGTTCTAACTGAACACATGATAAGCACACATTTCTGCTCATAAATCAGTACAGGACAACATCAACATAGGTTTCACCCAGTGACACTTATGACAAGACTAGGTTGGACAAAACCCAAAGAGACAACAAAATTGACAGTGAAAATCAACCAAATAGTACACATGTACAAGATGTGATGTTAATCTACTAAATCCAAAATCAGTTTCAACAATTATCAAAATCTTATGAGCTACATTCAAAACTGATATTCATTCTCTAACTTCAATTCTAATATATAGGACCAAAGAATTGGGGGAAAAAAGAAACGTGACCAAGGGCTTAACCTTGTCTCTCCCCAAGGCAGCATAATGTTGTAAGCTATTACAGTAGGCATCCTAAAAGAAAAAATTTTGGTAGTACATATTCAATGATTAGTTAATAAACATGGTGGCAATCTTATAAGATTAGGTACTGATAAGGAAAGTCTTAGAATGTTTTAAACTAAACAAATCGTACTGCATTAACCTGCATATGCATAACATTCCCCTTATTATTAACTTGACAGGTATGGAAATGTTCATACAGTCGCAGCCATCAGTGAGAATGCGTCAAACACAAGAATTAAAAAAAGGAAGGGAATAGTATATATATAGAGGTGCAAGACTATGTGACCAACATTTTTAAGGAAACGAAAATTGTCTTGGTCTAGAACAAGGATCATACCTCAATAATTGAATTCAAGATGGCGGCACACAAGGTCGAATAAGTCAAACGAGGGTGTTAAGGGCTGCTGAAAAACAAGTCAGAATTGCCAAGTAGGTCTATTGTTACTTCACCAGCTTTCCAAGCCTTCTAATTCCAATAGTTCTTAAGAATTTTGTAGCATTACTTCTTGCTGGAAAGAAAACAAAAAATAATTAAGTGTTCCATGGTATGCTAAACACACGAAGCAGAAATATTTAAATTTATTAGGTGCTCAAGGGCAGAAATACAAATCCAAAAGGCAAAAACAATTATTTTTTGTTAAATGTTAGTTAATGGAGGGATTCAAACCCACGACCTCTCCCTCCCATCGTTCCTTCGTGTCTTCATTTTTTTCTTAACCACCCAACCAACCTTATATGTCCACCAACACCATGTACAAGGTATCCTTTTTCTTTCAATAACAATGAAACATTAATACAATAGGTCACACATTCGTATAATATAGGGAAAAGCCACAACCAAATTATCTCTTGCAATTAAATTTGAATACATGTACCTCATGATATATTACTATTGAGCCCATAACTCAATTGAAAGGAAAATATACAAAGTAACATTTTGGTATTCCCAATTTGTTAATGATGCACAAATGTAACCAAATTGAGGAATAATCGACTATTTATTAAGTTCTGGAAGGAAAAAAGTATTTGAATGTCTTTCAATGTGTTTATTGTAATAGTCATTGGACATGGCATAGATAACTTGCAGCTGGAAAAAAATAGCATTACGAATGAGACTAATTGATTATGATACTTTGATATCTTCATCTTCAATTTTAACCTGCATTCTATTGAACTTAACACTAGGAGAGACACAGGAATAGCCATTTTAGCACTGGTACAAGAATCGATGTCAGCACTGAGAGAAGCATCCCATGTCAGCATAATAACACTCAATGGAAACCCAATTGAAGGCATAGAACCAAATTGAAATGGTGCTTTAATTTGTTTAATCCAGGGATATTTGTTTGGAACAGGTTTTGACATGTACGAAACAACTACAGTAGCAGTATACATAGAACATAGGACTTACGTCGGGGAACTGTTCCTCAGAAGCTTCAACCCAACATGAAAATGTCAGTTAAAAAGGTGAAAAAGAGGAGATAAAATGTGAGAAGGAATTGTAGAAGTCTGCCATGAACATCATGACAGAAAAGCTGAAGGAAAAAAGCTGAGAAGGAATTGGACTTTGCTACTTCCTTATGTCAGTCTATTCCACAAACATACTACACTTCATCCTTCATTATTTCTTGTTCATTGTGATCCTTAACTATCAAACAGGCCCTTCAGAATCCAGATTGGTTTGCTGCCATGCAACAGAACTTCAGACTTAGTTTCTTTACCTTCCAACATACAAGCCATTGGATGTAAGTAGGGTTTTACAGTTAAGGAAAATGCTGATGGCTCTATTAACAAATTTAAAGCATGGCTGGTAGCTAAAGGTTTCCATGAAGTCAATGGTTTCGATTTCCATGAGACCTTTTCCTCTGTGGTAAAGCTTATGACAATTCCTACTATTCTCACCCTTGCGCTCTCGCATGGTTGGGAGTTGTTTCAGCTGGATATAAACAATGCCTTTTTAACTGGAGTTCTTCAACAATCAGTGGTTATGACACAGCCTCCTACAGGCATTAGACTCACACTGCCTATCTTCTCATTTATGTGGATGAAATGATCATCACAGGTAGTTCCTTAATGTCATTCAGCAGGTAACTACCAAATTCCACACTGACTTTTGTCTTAAGCAACATGGTCTTTTGGATTATTTGTTGGGCCTAGAGATCAACTATCTGCCTAATTAGATTAACTGAAAGCTTGGAAGGAATTGGACAATTCCTTTTTGGTGAATAATACTGAATGTGTTTGGGATACCAAGGGATGTTTTTGGAAAATGGCATGACAGGAAGCTGGCTGAATTGCTTAGGGAGATTAAGACTTAGCCAATCATAATTCTTCAAGTGCCACAGTCAACCTAACCATTGATGTCATAATTGAATGAGGCTTGGAATCAACAATTAATGTAGCAATCTTAGCATACGATTGAACTTAAAAAAGTCCTTTCATCAGGAAAAATACAACTGCATAACAAATAGTTTTGTAACCAATCATATTTTATGACAAAGCTACATATAACTCTTAATTGGTATTCCAGTTCCTTATACATAGATTTGGTACCAAATCAGACCTTTGTTTTATACCTCTTACAACCTTCAAGGCTTGTTCTATTATGACACTATATCCTATGAACTTGTTTTTCCTAGATTCTAGCAAATATCCCAAGAACAACATTTTGTAGAGCAAGACTATGTGACAATCACTAGCAGGTTGGGAGTAGAGGTTTGAATGGAGAATGAGCTTTATGGAGGGAGAAGTCGAAGCAGCAATCAACTGCATAGATGCCATCCAGTTCTAGGGTTTGTCAATTTTTGACCAACAAAAGTACATGTGGAGGTGGAAGGGGGATCCGAGTGGTAAGTACATAGTGGGCAGTGCTTACAAGATCATATATAGGGCGCTGGATACCCATACCAACGTGGAACTGTACAATGACTTTTGAAGCTAAATGTCCCGATTAAAGTCTTGTGTTTTGCTTGGAGGCTTTTCAGTTATAGGTTGCCAACTAAGAGGAGCCTTATTAGATGGAAAGTAAATATGATTCATGACAGCTGCCCTTTTTGGTGTTGTTGTATTGAAGAAACCTCACATGTTATTTAGATGTCCTAAACTTATGTCGCTTTGGTGGGAGACATTGGAATGGATTAAGGTGCAAGGGCTATCATTGATGATGCCTATTGACCACTTCATCGACCACTCATATTGCAGCTTTAATGGTATTACGACTCAAAGGTGGAAGATTTGGTGGCTAGCTTTGACTTGGAGTATTAGGTTTCACCGTAATAGGATTGTCTTTGATAACAACAACTTTAATGCCAATGGTATTATGGGTTAAGATTGAAACTATGTATTCCCGAATAATAACACCAACAACATTTTCAAGCACAAGCGGTGAGCAAAGTGGCAATGGTTACATGTCAGACCAAATCATTAAGGAGATGCTGGTTATATAAAGGTCAAGCAAAACATGATCCATAAACTTTTTAGTGCTTTGTACCAGAATTAAACCATGGCATCATTGAGATCATACAGGTATGTGTACACACAGAATTAGAGACATGGGATGCTTCTCCTAGTGCTGACATGGAATCTTGTTTTAGAGACACTCAACTAATTATATAAAATGGGTATATAGTTTTACATTGCATTGCTTGTTTTATACACACTTATCTTAAAACATTTCAGAGACAGTCAACTAATTTTAGAGTTTTACATCCACAACCTGAAAAAGTGACAGACCAAATCACTAATGAGATGCTGCTTATATAAAGGACAAGCAACACATGATCCATATACTTTTCATTTTTCAACACATGCAAAGTTTAGGCAGAGGGAGGGAGCAAATTCACCTTTATGGTGCAATACAAAATAAGGGATCTACTTCAGCAACTCCTACGGCTTGATCCTAGACAGAATATTAGATAATGAAATCCACCTAAAAAGAACACACAGAATTAGCAGGTTAAAGCAAATAATAGAGGTCAAGGCAGTGATAACAAAATCATTACTGCATAATTTATCTGTATGTAACAGTCGAAACATATGATTTAAAGATTCTACAGCTTCCCCTGTCAGCTCCACACTCTGTAACATAATGTATACAAAAGTAAATACTTCATATCATTTGTAACAGTAACAAAAGAGATATCAGCATAATTATTGAGCTGGTTATTAATAATTTTATATCAACAATGGCAAAAAAGATTTCTAGGCCAGATATGATGGGTCAACATTTGTGGGCTGTGCTGAAACCAATTTGTCTCACGTGAATATTGGCTAAATTGTTACTACATAAAATATATTGGGTACCTTACCTAAGAAGATCCTCTATGAATTTTTTATTACACACTTATGTAAGCCTATCAAAGCACCAAATTCTTCAAACTGTAAAAGTTTTTTGCTTGTCTTCAAATTGTAAGCCTATCAACCATATTGTATTCCTTTAACTTTCTTAACATTTTGCTTCATCAAATATTAATTGATGAACTTATCTTAAAATATCTGCACCTTGTGTACATGGCATAATTTTTGGTTTTCAGTTGGGTGTTATACAAAACCATGGAGGTTTCAACCATACCTAGCATCAGTAGCTGCTAGGAGGACACACAATCTTCATCTGTTCATGCATTAATGGACTCTTAGAACCAAACAAGCCCCTTTTTCAACCACATAGCCACTATGGAGCCTAAGTTACCTGCCAACCATGCATCTAATGCATATGGAGGAGCACCTAATTTGGGTTATTGCTTAGACCCCTTATCATGTGACAGAAAAAAGTCAAAACCTATTTTGAATCAGATCACAAAGACAAAAGGAATCCACTTAATCAAAACGTAGAAGGGTGACCAAGCTTTGGGGAAGCAAGTGCAGAGAGTAATGAAACTGAAGTGGGGATGGCCCATATGTGGAACAATTACTGATGTGGGACCTCAGTCCTTATACCCTCTTCCCCCATGCCACAATGGGAAAAATATTAAAGGAAAGAAAATAAAAACTAGAAAAAAATGCTTAAAGGGGGGAAGAATACAAATTAATTATAATTTACCCATACCATTTTAATTGAACACATGAAGGTTATAAAACAAATGTGTGAAGGCTTATGAGAATAGCAATGAATAATACCTCATACAATGAGTTTACCAATACTATGGAGTGCCTTCATTACGCGTGGAGCTACCAGGTGTAAGGTCTCTCCTCTCTTCTGTTCAAGTACACAATATTTTACATGTGGTGAGCCTTACCATCAATTATATGAAAAACAACAACAACACACAAAAGAAGGACGATCATCTATCTTCGTACATATAATTTTCAAAACACTACAAATAATAATTACAAAAATACATGTAAACATGAGCATTGAAAATGGAAAACAGAAGCTTCGATGGTCTCTAAACCTGAAATGAATAACAAAAGCTTCAATGAAATCACAAACCCAAACACACCCAAAGTGAGTGAAACGATAAAATTGAACCCATATACCCCAACCCTCCAAATGTCAAACCCCTAAACCAAAACAAGATGATGAACTAAAACTTGGTTTAGCGAAACTCATATGCATGTATTATACACCCAGTAATTAGTGTCGACTGGGACAACAATGCAAACTAACAAGAAGCACAACATTGCCATATTGCTTGGTTGTTGGCTTGATGCTTATAAATTGAAACCACCTTACCAATATGTTTCATAACCAAAAAACAAAAATGACATAATCTCATGGAAGCTGTCTTTATTCTTTAACTTCATACCTCAGCCAGAACAACTAAGCCATTTTATTAGAAATATTTCCATAAGCTAGAACACTAAATGTATGTCCACCCCTCATTTTTCAAACACGAAGTTGAACAGTCAATATAATTTTCGTTTGTTTTCCCACGTGTTCTTCCCTGTCAATCTATAATTTCTTTTAGTTTCCCAAAGGTAACCTCATTGAGAGGCAATTTTGTTTGGAACATTGTTGAATATTAAATGTGGACACCTCTTCCTAGGGAAATTTATGTCAATCTCTATAATGCTTCTTTAATTACACACACTCCTTATGTTTTGACAAAATAACATGTAATTGTCAAAACATTATAATTTTCCTATTGTAACCATATGCAACCATTTTTACACCAATTGGCAAATAGATAATGAAGAGCAACAAGTCCACATTTCATCTCAAAGTCCAAAGCATGTACTATATTATAGTTCACGTAGAATTCTTACTATTATGAACGTTATAAGTTTGGATTGTAGCAATTGTGAGAGTTAATG
The DNA here is from genome assembly GCA_007407185.1 of Glycine tomentella. Taxonomy (NCBI): domain Eukaryota; kingdom Viridiplantae; phylum Streptophyta; class Magnoliopsida; order Fabales; family Fabaceae; genus Glycine; species Glycine tomentella. The sequence goes on from PYAF01000603.1 coordinate 193,895, forward strand.
TACTATTACATTTTATTTGTCCTTATTCCAAAATTATAATCATCATGAATTTCTAGTATTTAAATGTTGTTAGTATTATTTTCTTAAAGAGATGACATATATTCTCCATGAGAGACAATTCTGAGTTGGATACAACCACTATGTGTGTTAGCGAATGCCATGAACAGGAGAATTGGGCTCTCCAATGCAAAATTTGTAAAGCAACTGAGGACTTGCTTTGGCGTTGCATCGTCAAAATGAACGTTGATACAAACACACCCTATGATTAGTTATCCATCTGAGTTTTAACATAGCTTCATACTCAACAATTGGAATAAATAATCCTGTATCAGTTGTTCCATACATAGTCTTCCTAGAATGAATTTCTTTACTATTTCCAAAACACATACACACACAACTGATCACATGATAGGAGGCAAAAGGAAAATTGCCACTTCTAGAGCATGTAAATTATGTAGGAATTCCAGAAAAAAAAATGTGACTTTGGAAGCATGGAGTCATGAACAATGACACACAATGCAGTCTGAAAAATGAAAACACGACATATATATAATAACACATTTGATATTTATCAATACTTATGTTGAATTGTTGAGTCGTGTTTGACACAGTGTGTAGTGTCTACACATTTGATATTTCTTTTGTACTTCATATACTACGTTGTTACGTAATAAATAAATACTAACTATGTAACACCAATGATGGGAATAACAGTACTTAGTGTGGGTAATTAAAGATATGTGATCCAATTTCAATTAAGACAATTAGACAACTCAAGGTACTCAATTTTGATCAGGAATGCCATTTAATTAATGCTTAATTGTGATTGATAAAACTTTGAAAAACGATAACTTATTTTTAAAACTTTTTGGTGCTTGAGAATGTAAAATTTTCAGGAAGAAAAAGACTTACTGGAGACAAAGGTTTACTACTTTAACAGCTGGATGATGCAAACGTCCATTAGCACAAAGTGTAAAAATAAGGTCAACTTAATCTAACAAGCAAAGTTCTTATATAATTCATGTTCCTGAATTTATTTTTGGTAAACTAACCATCCATATACTAGTAATACATAATAATAACACATAATGATAGTCATTTTCTTGGTTAGGGGGACTTTGGTCCCTCTCATTTCAAGTACATGTTAGTAACACGAAATGTTACAACTGTAGGAGAAATAGGAACATATTCTAGCGAATCTACTTATAGAAAAGGATAGAATGCAGAGTTGGGAACATAAAGCAGGAGCAGGGAAGGGAGAACAAACAAAAAGCCAAGAACAAAGAGTATAGGATAGAAATACACATTAAATTCTGGCCACCAGATATTTGGAAAAAAAAAAAAGTTGAAAATATTACTAATGACAATGATGCACTAAAGAAAGAATCCATTTTCCATTTTAGTCCTCTAGCCTAAATATTCCAGCTAAGAAGAAACAACAATTGCCAAAAATGGAAAAAGATAAGTTAGTACCATGGAATAAAATCTTTTGCATTACTTTGCATATCTGATATTTATCAATCAGGAAACTGCAAAAGACCTTGAATATGATTTTGTGTAATTCAATATAACAAGTTCCTCTCCCCCATCTATACCTTAGGAAATAAGTAACAATGTAACATACTTGACATAACTTCTTTTTCATTGTCATAAAACACATAAAGTACGGCTAAATAAGTAATTATAATACACTTGATACAAAAGGCAAAATAGTACAACTCCATTTTTTTAAGGTGTTGAATTTCCAACATGGGAAAGGAAAAAAAAGAAAAAAAAAAAAAAAGGAATAGAAGGTGCTAAGAGTCACTATGGTTGTAGTCTGTAGACTCAGTAGAAAGTGTACAACATCTATTTCTTATATAGTGATAATTATACACTTTTTCATTTTTGTATGTCCACTTGCTTTGGAATTAGTTCTGGGATATTATAGATGTATTTGACATAATGTTAACATTTTGAAGGACATAGTCATTAAATTGTAAGGCAATTTAATTGAGATATGATATTTGTACAATAAAATATACAACTTAGAGAGAGAAAGAGATAAAAAGAAAAAAATTGAATTTAAATTGTAATAAATGATAGGATTGAGGAAAGAGATACATACAAAATATTGTAGACTTGTATAAATTATTGTACAACTTGTTTTATGTGTATTATAACTGAATTTAATTTGTCTTATCAACAAAAGACCTACTCCTAGACAGTGTATCTATATAGAAGTTAGGGTGTAGGTAAAAGTATTGCAGCTAGTGTTCTAAATTACGGTTGTGGTCGCAGTTATGTTGCGATGTTTAATATCATGGAAAATTGTAAACAAATGCAATTAATTTGACCAAGCGCAATGCGATTGTAGGGAGCAGTTAAAAACAATGATGACAACTAATTATTTTTTGTGATGACGATATATTGTTATACTAGGATATTTCATCAAATCAGCCATCAACTTTCCAAGTCAATTTCCTTTAGAAAGTTGAGGCTAACATTAAAGAATAATGTGAAAAAAGACTTTCCATCGGTATATATAAGACCAAATTTGCATCCCAACTTTACAAATAACCAGGGACATCCTAAGTTTAGCACAACATTCTTGAATTATGTCTAACAATGAACGTGCATTTGGGGTGATGTATGTGAAATTCAAGCCTCACATTCTCATGATTCTAGTTCAGCTGGTTATTTCGTTTCTCTATTTCCTACTAGAAGCTTCATTAAACAAAGGGACCAGCCAGAGGTTTCAAATAAAAAACATGAAATTGCTTGGAAGGATGGCCTAATTCAACTACACAGACTTGGTCACAAAGATTTGTGTGCGAAAGTCTTCCCCACTCTGGACTTGAGTTTATATTTCTTAGGGGATGATCAGAAGTGACTATTGTTATTCATTAGTTCATTTGGCCTCAGTTACATCCACATTGGAGAATTACGTTCATGTTGTTGGAGGTTGGGTTTTAATAACAGCATCAAAACTTTGGCAAAGGCAAGAAACATACATAAGGAAAAAAAAAACCCAAAACCCTATCAACTACCAAAAAAACCCAAAACCCGTAACCTACAACAGAGCACACACTCAGTAATGTAAACCCAATACCCTCTGATTGAAACCCCTAACCAAAACCCCACAACACAGACAGTGAAGTTGTTCACAAGACGGAAGTGGATGCAGAAAAATTTTAAGGCAAAATAACCCTATTTCCTACCAAATCAACGAATAAGAGTTGCAGGATATACACGTACCTATATGTGAGTTCAATGGACAACGCGAGTTCAACACGTTTCAGAGCACGTCGTCCTCGTCACAGAGAAAGGGCCTTGCTTGAGTGACTACAATGAAATCACAAACCTCGAAATCACAAAATGAAGAACAGAAGCTTCAATGAAATCACAAACCCAAACAGTTCCAAAGTCATTGAAACGATACAATGGTATTGAACCCATATACCCCAAACCTCGAAATGTTGAACCCCTAATCCAAAAGAGAAGATAATGAACTCAGACCTGGCTTTGTGAAACCCGAAAACATGAGCAGAACCTTGTACAAGGACTCGCGCCGGGAAATACCACAGATTGACGGATACCACCACAGCCCAACCGGAGGGAAATACCACGGTGGTAGACGATGAGGGTGCAAAAGGCCAGGGAATCGCGAATGTATCTCAGACACACTTACAAAGTTTAATTTTTTAGGGCATTGGACTGAAAGCTACTGAGAGAGAGTCCTTTGTAAAAAAAAATAAGAACGCCCAATCAAAGACGATTATTAGTAAACCATCTTTCAATATTATACAACAAAGACGGTTAACTTATAGGCCCGACGTCATTTGTTCTCAACAAAGACGGTTTTCTCGTAACCGTCTTTGAAAACAACAACTTATTTACGATAATGCCACCGCACAGGCTTTGTAACACCTCAACTTACGATCTTGTTATTATTGATTTTTAATGAAAAATTCTTTTCGATTTGCTTAAAAATAATAAACCACAATTTTTCATTACTGAGTAATATTCATAATTCTGAAGTAATATATAATAAGATTACAAAAGATTTTTCCTCACTGATTGATTTTTATAAATCTGATGTACAATAAAATACATACTGGTATCAATTCTATTACATAGTACAAATAACTAAAACCTTCTATCACAAAAGAATACATCTTCAAACATATCATCTTCAAATAACACATCTTCAAACAAAATCCTCTTCTTGTATACAGCTAATAGTCTCTCTTTGTTGTTCATCTGCTCGCTCGAATAAAATCGAGGTCATGGCAGATGTCAACCACAGACACAAAGCACAGGGTAAGTTTATGTTAGTATATGGATGTCCTAGAGACAATCTTTAGATTAGGACGTACATGTACTTTTCAATGTTGTCATGAATAAATTATAAGCGCTCTTTATCTTGTTTCATATTTTGTCTCGATATTATTATTAATATATGAGTAACTGGATAAAACCCTTGGAATAGAATAGGTATCTCTTGAATATCAGTGATGGGATCACGAT
>PYAF01000603.1:200087-210442 GCA_007407185.1 Glycine tomentella
TATGGACATAATCTACAGAATTTTCTCTTAATTGTGGGAGGAATAAGTGTTCTAAATGAATTGGTTTAGTAATTTAAATCATTCAAGGCAAAATGGACCAATAGGAAATTAGAATCTAGCTATTATAGGTAACAAAGGAAAGTTGGATTTATTTGGATTTCTAAATAAAGCCTTGACCGTATGATGCAAGATCAATGGAAGAAAACTCTAAGAAACTTCAAGAATGGACACATGGATGCTTAAAAGGCTAGGATACATGCCATTGATCCATTTGTAAAGTAAGGTAATAATGAATTAAGAAGATTTTTTTTGAAGTAAACTTCCTCTTGACTTCTTTGGACCCGTAGACATTTCTAGACATTATTTCAAAGATCCCAATGGTCAAGAGTTACATATGTAAGATAGGATTATACCTTTAAAATTTTAAGAAGATCCAACGGTTAATGAATCCAGAATCAATATTTTACTAAAATGGGTTTTGGGAAAAATCAAGAAATGAAGAAAGCACGAAATTCCCTTAAAAGCTTGGCTACTCCACGTGAATTGGTGAAATTTGCTCTCCAAGCAAGCTATGGCACATGTACCATCAAGAAGAATGAAGAAACCTTGAGAAAAATCAAGAATAAGGACACTTGGAAGGTGGAAAATCAATAGCCAATAAGAAGAAACCAAGTAGAAAGTTAGCCATTATGACCTTGGATGATATTTGCAATAAAATCAAGAATCACCACCTTATAAATAGGAGTGGGAACGAAATTTGGCTGTCCTAAGAGGACTTCAACGTGCCAAAACCACTCCAAAGCTTTTCCATTCCATTTCTTTCTAATTCTACCTTTTACCTAAACCAAAGCAAAGGTCTACACCCTTGAAAACCTCATGTGAAGCACTAGCAACCCTAGGAGCAAGGCTATTCAATTTTAAAGGAGAAAGCAAGGTATGGGGAGGTTTATGATAAGCAAGTTTGGACATTTATTTTGAGATTTTTAATTGTTTTCATAAGAAACCAAGCCTTGTATGTTAAGTGTTTGATGCATTGTCTCAAAGAGCTCAAGATAGTTACTTGAATGGTTGTTTGACTAAATAACTTGGTTTTAGTTCAACAAATGATTATTGAATAAATAACTTGAACTTAATTTAATGGATGAAAGTTAGAAGTGACTGGAAATTAGAGGTAGTATGGGTTATCTTTAAGGAAATAATTGTTAGAATCAAAGTTATCTAATGGAATAAAAAAACTAAAAGTTATATGTCTGGTTGAAAATATTGTATGAATCCCTAAGCATGTATATTTGATTTGGTGCTAGAAGTATGTTGAAGCATGTTTATCATATTGAATTTCATAAAGATTTATGTTTAAGTATAGCTTAATCGGTGAATATTTTAAATGGTTAAAACTTTAGATATTATAATGGTTGTTTTGAAAAATAGTAAAATAAGATGTATTTCACTAAAGTTTATGTATTAAAAGTGTTTTATCAATTCTTGAGTATTACTTATGCTAATTTTAAATATCATTTTACTTATTTTCTATAATGAACAAAGTTGCCTATCATATGATTGATGAAAGTGCAAAGAAACAAAGATGGGTGAAATATTGGAATCCTTGTGTTGTTAAGTGTGTTGTGTGTTGTGATTATTTATGGATTTCAAGAGTTTTGTTGAAGCTTTGCAATAAAGATAATTTAAGAGTTGTATGATTAAATAAGTAGTTGAATTCTATGACTTATCTTTGAAGAGTTATGGAGTTGAACTATGGCTGTTGTGTAAAGCTTTATGTGATAGTTAAAAGAAGCTTTACGTGTTGTTTAAAAAGCAGATGCCATGAGTTTTCAAAGATGTTGAGCTTTGAGGTGTTTGAGATATAAGAAGAAGAGGAATGATTAATAAGAAAATATGTGATAAAAATAAATCATTCATGCATTTTCATATGCATATGCCTGGCGGGGACTAGTCCGTGAAGTTGTTTGTCAGATAGCTGAACTGAGTCCACGCGTTCGCGAGTATGAACTTGGGGGTAGTTAAGACAGTGAGGACCACACCACCATGATGGTCACATGGGTGGAGGTGACATTCCTATGCGCCACTGGGCTACCCTGACTGGATGGATAAGTTCTGTGCCACAGATAGAGAGTGGGACTATCTTGACTATGGTACCAATTGATGAGAATCTGAGATCTCAGTCATGCATCATATAAAGAAGATGAGCATGCATTACTGGATGGATATGTTGTATATCTTTGTGTTGCATAAATGGTATGATTTGAACTATGTGCTGTGTAGATGGTGAGATTTAATCTGTAGGCGAATCATGCGTGCATATTATATTATAAATGCTATTATAACCATCTGGATATATATTCTTTTATATATGCTTTTATTCAAACTATGTTTGTCATAAACTTACTCTATTCTGTGTCGGTGATTGACACCTGTGATGACCCCAATTTATTTGGGCGAGCAGAGGTACAGGAAAGCATAAGCTGTAGATGATGTGAAGAAAGTGTGATGAGGAAGTTTTGATGGACTGTATGCTGTGATTTGTAATTTTTTGTTGGCATGTAATTTATATTAGGTCGTCTGTAAATTATTTTGGACACTATATTTGAGACTGTATAATGAATTGTATTCTTATTACAAATCAACCGTAGTAAGGAAGAATCATTTATAGAAATTTTTCGTGAAATTTATAACTAAGATAATTTTAATACAAAGTGGACACGGGATTTCATCTAAAATCAATCAAGCACGAGATAGCAAAAGGAGGCGTTACATAATGCATGAATGAATATTAATGGTATGCATGCAAGGACTTGGATCAACAGAAGGCTTTCTTTCCTTTTACATTTAATCACAATTCTCCATCTTCAAGCCTTCAAGCCTTCAAGCATGTTGAAAGTCAAAACATTGTCAAGTCTTTATATTGCTTCAATCTTCAAGAGCTCCCCCTCAAATCAACACTTTGCTTCGTTTTCATGTTACCTGTATCCATGTCGTACGAGTGTCCTTCCACTTGTATTCATCCTATGGCTTGTCTTTCCAAGTGGCTATTCAAGAACTTTCTCCTTCCTTCTACATCATGCTTCACGTGATTCATCAAGAGAACAAGAGAAGATTTTTCTTCTCATTTTGTGCCCATATATGATAGCTTTCTCATTCCTATATTAATAGTGAGTTACAAGTGGCTAGATATTTCTTAAGCCTTCATGATTGTATCTTATCATTTTAATTTATGAAGCTTAAGATATTTTTCTTAAAGAGAAGAAAATTATATGATTCTCTTTGTATCCACGTGTCACCTTTTATGAGGAAGAAGAATTCAATTCCAACACGACTTCACACATGGCATTCCTTAAGAGGAAGTAAAGTTCAACTTGAATTTTTCTACCAAAGAAGCAAAGTTCAATTCGAACTCTTCTACCTAAGGATAATATTAAATAATAGAATTTTAGAGATTTCCAGAAACTGACTTCAATTACAGTATAGATAGCTCACAAGCAATCTACACAGAGTGTTACACAAACCTTACATACAAGACTGCTTTTACTTTAATTCTGATTGGTCTGTACTTTTTATCATCAAAATTACTAAACCATTTTATTAAATAAATCTGGGCACCCTATAATTTAGAGAAAATTTCATAGATTCTATTTATTATTTTTCCATATTTTTCCAATGCTTGAATTCTTCTGACTAATGTTTCAAAGTTGTCACCTTATAAAATTCATAGAAATTCTATTCTAGAATTTCTTGTCACAAACTATTTTGATATTCTGCTAGTCAAGAGTATTCTGTAATTTCATCCGGTTCTCACAAAATCTCTAAGGATATCTGGTCATTTTTGGCCTGAAGGACATTATGATAAATTCATTATTTATCCTAGGGGCATAATTGTCATTTCCACTATAAAATATCTAGCCAAAAATAACTAAAGGCATTCTTGTCATTTCCAAAATATCCAAGGGCATTTATATAATTTTCATCTTAAAATATCTCACTAAAATATCTAAGGGCATTTTTGTAATTTTTAAAAATATCCAAGGACATTATTGTCATTTTTACTTTAAGGGCATTTCTCTTCAAACATTTCCTTAATGTCTCTAATTGATATTTCACCCAATTAATTCAAAGATAGACCAGCCAAATTTCTCATAATCTAATACTTACATCAATAGCTATGCCAGAATAATTCATAAAATATTTTGACCATATTTTTTGAATTTTCAGGGTGTTATAGGCTTCTAAGACGGTTTTCATACAATCGTCTTCGATTCTGCGTCTCCGAAGACTCCTTTTCTAGTAGTGATTGTCATATAATCGATTGTAAATAATTTTTAGACCCACATAGTTGATTATGTACTAATGATAGTTGACTAAATGTGAGCCAATCTCAATTGACCTGAGATACAGAGGCTAGGTATAGTCTACTATATCAACATATAGTCAATTATCCTAACGTAAAATTGAAACTTAGAGATTTAAAAACTTTGGAAAGTTTCAATTCTCATAGGTTAACTATCATGACTTCGCACAATCAAGCATTTAATCAATAACAAAGCATCCTAATAAAAAAAAAATAGTATTCATCGATTTACAAACTCATTATCAATAACATAAAATGGCTACATGAACTTCATAACATCTTCATGTTTACACTTCAACCTCTTGGACTCATTTCATAATAATAGATAAATATATTACTTTTAAAATATATTAATGCTAATAATTTTATGTAGTAACTACACGTGCTTTACTAGAAAGAAGATTTTTTTGTTATTTTGAAACTAAAAATAAGAAAATCTTGCATAAATTCAGTATTGTTTCAAGAAAAATTAAACGAATTAACTTTGATATTGATTTAAAATAAATTATTGAATGAAATTAATTATAATGATTAATTTTATATTCTAAATTTTTTTAAGAAATTTGAATAAAATTAAAATATTTATATAAATCATTTTTAAAAAATAATCTCAAATACTATTTTAATTTGAGACTCTCATGGAATTTTCGTATATCCATTGCATCTAAGTTGTAAGTTGAAAATGTGGTCGGGCTGAATTCCTATAATTTTGGCCTAGACCCAACTTCATGTTCAGTATAAAACTATGAGGTTAGACATGACTAACTATTTTTTAATCAAGTAATTAAATATAAATGATTAATATGATAAAGTTAAGATTGAATTGTTTAGATATTATTTAAATTTGATATTTGATAAAATTAATTTTTAGTCAAATTTTACTTATTTCTTAACTGAACTTTAAATTATTCTGCATTCTTTTTTCTTTATGAATTAAAGGATTTAAAAAAAAAATCTACTTAACCATGGTTGGAAGTGGAACTATCGATAGCTTCCAAATAACACATATGTTTATGGTTTTGCGGTGGAGAAACACCTAACATGCGTTGTCTGGTTAAAGTTCAACATGTAAACGATTGAACACTCATGTACATACTTGGATATAGGCTTCGCCACACACATTTGTCCCGGTGGTTCCACATATATTATTACACCGAAGTTCTCATCCCAATAATTCACTTTCACGATTTTAACATTAGAAAAGTAATAAATAAGTATGTACAATCTTGATTCAGAAGTATGTACTACAATACTTCTTCATGATTCTATAATAAAAAAGGTAAAAAAAAAAAAATAGTGATTCAAATATAGGAGAATTTTAGCTACGTTTATTTTTATTTAAAAATATCAATTTAAAAATATTTATAATTAATTTTTAGTTTTATTTTAATAATTTATTTATTCTTGATATAAATTTCTAATGAAAAATATGTTAAGAAAATAATTTTTAAATATATTCAACAGAATTATGATATTAATTAAATTTCTTAATTAGCATAAAAAGTACTTAATTTTACTTATAACATTAATATAAAAAATGAATTTATTTTTAATATATTTTTAATGCAAGAGTTATTATACGGTTAATTAGTTAAAAGAACTATATTATTATAATTTTAAAAATAATTACTAAAAATTATAAAATTTAATATATAATTATTGATAATTAAAAATTATAAAATATATTTTAATTAAACTATAAATAGTTACATAGATTTTGTATTATTAAATAAGAAAAATTAATTTATAGGGTTGACACAATAATAAATTTACTGTGTTCACACGTAGAGAAACGATTAATTTAGCAGAAAAATTTGTGTTTGATTTCCTTTATGTAGAAAATTTTCTTGGGTACGACATTCGTGTATTGTGAACGAGATTAGTCTTTGATCTTGTGAATTGGGGAACGCTCGTAGTTTCAACCCAGGTAAAAAAATAGAAATCAAAAGAGTTAACCTTTAGTTTTTTTTAACAAAAAAAAAAAATTGAGATAACTATAAATTTTGCAATAAGTTTAACTCAAAGACTTTTCTTGTGCCTCCTCCCACTATTAGAAAATAGCTTTTTAACATCGATTTTTTATAAAACTGATGTTAACGAAAACACGGTGGCATTTTTGTAAATAAAGGGATGTTGTTAACATCGGTTTTTATGAAAAACCGATGTTATTGAAAGACAGTCAACATCGATTTTTTAAAAAACCGATGTTGCCATAAGAAATTCAACATCAATAACATCAGTTTTTAGAACACCGATATAGAATTTCTTATGGTAACATTTTCGAAAGAAAACTGATGCTGTGGAAGTTAAAATTTGCAAGGGTCTTTTATAGACCCGAAAACCCTTTTTCAATTCGCTCACTCTAACTCTCTCACTGTCTCTCGCTCTCCCACCCTTTCTTTTTCTCGGCCCCTTTCCTCAAAGATGCTCAGCTCCTCAAGCACCTCCTCACTCGCCTCAACCCTTCCCACTCCATCTGTAACACCCTGAAATTTGGATAACCAAAAATAGATGTTTGATATATTTCTTGTGTTTTTTGACTATTTGATTATTTTAGATTAATTGAAATGTTATGTGAATTATCCATGCGCAATTTGTAACGACCTAAAATTATTCTAAATATTGTATTTTTATTAGAATTAAATTTTTAAGAAAGCGTTAGATAATAATAATTTTTTTTACACTGAAACGTATACTAGTATAAATTCTAAAACGTATAGATTATAGAAGTTTTTAAATTGATACATGTATTATAAGTAGTCATAGTCCTTATTACAAATGTCAATATTAAACAAGTACAAGCTTTTCCAAACAAAAGTCTACTTCATATCTTCCTACCACAAAATCCATAGATACACTCTCCTACTTCCACTGAGGAATTTCTAAAGGTTGCAAAGTGCCAGAAGGTTTTTGGTGTTCTATCTTTACCTTTTGACATACTAAGCACTTTCCTACAAACTTTGCTATATCCTTTTTCACCACCAAAACATTTTCTTCAAATCTTGATTCATCTTAGTAACTCCAGGATGCATTGTGAAATTACTTTTGTGAGCTTCAGTCAAAATTTTATCTCTTAATCCATCAATCTTGGGTACACATATTCTCTTTTGATAAGTCCACAACCCATCATTATTTACCTCAAAATCTTGCAATTTTCCTTCCTGGACTTAAGTTAAAATTTGTTGAAAATCTAAATCTCTCTGCTGTCCTAACCTAATGTGTTCTTTGAAATCATTAGTAATTTGTATTTGACTCAAAATAATACTTTTAGAATTAATAGAAAATCCTAAATTAAGATTTTTGAAATTTTCTATCAATTCCATTTCCTTGATCATCATCCTAGATACATCCAGAGATTTTCTACTTAATGCATCAGTTACTACATTTGCCTTTCCAGGATGGTACTTTAACTCAAAGTCATAATCCTTAAGAAATTCAACCAATCTTCTCTGTCTCATGTTCAACTCTTTTTGGTCAAAGAGATATCTAAGACTCTTATGATCTGAAAAGACTTCAAATCTTACTCCATGCAAATAAGGTCTCCAGATCTTTAAGGCAAAAACTACTGCTGGTAATTCTAGATCGTGGGTTGGATAATTGTCTTCATGGGGTCTTAACTGTCTATGTGCATATGCTACCACATTCCCATTTTGCATCAACACACAACCTAGACCTTTCTTTGAAGCATCACAATATAATTCAAATGCGCCATGAGGATCTGGCAATACTAATACTGGAGTACTAGTCAATCTTTTTTTTAATTCTAGAAAACTTTTCTCACATTCTGGTGACCATACAAAAGGCACATTTTTCATAGTCAAACTAGTCAAAGGTAAAGAAAGCTATTTGTGAAAACCCTTTAATAAACCTCCTATAATAACTAGCTAATCCTAGAAAACTTCTAACCTCAGTTACTGTGGTTGGTCTTTCCCAGTTCATAACTGATTCAATCTTACTAGGATCAACTGAAATTCCTTTCTTAGAAACATCATGACCTAAAAATTTTACTTCCTTGGCCCAACATTCACACTTAGATAATTTAGCATACAACTTCTTTTCTCTAAGTGTCTGCAATACTATCCTAAGATGCTCTTCATGCTCTCTTTCTGACTTTGAATAAACAAGTATATCATCTATAAAGACTACTACAAACTTATTTAAATAAGATCTAAATATTCTATTCATGTAATCCATAAACACTGCTGGAGCATTAGTTAATCCAAAAGACATCACTAAATACTCATAATGCCCATATCTAGTCCTAAATGCAGTTTTAGGAATATCTTCATTCTTAACCCTAATCTGATAAGATCAATCTTAGAAAATACTGTTGCTCCTCTCAGCTAGTCCATAAGATCATCTATCCTAGGCAATGGATATTTATTCTTAATGGTTATCTTATTAAGCTATCTATAATCTACACAAAGCCTCATTCCCCCATCTTTCTTTTACTAACAAAACTGGAGCTCCCCAGGGTGAAACACTAGGTCTAATAAATTTCTTTTCCATCAACTCCTCTAATTGCTTTTTCAATTCTTCTAACTCTAGAGGGGACATCCTATAAGGTGCCATGGATATTGGTCCAGATCCAGGAATTAGGTCAATAGAAAATTCTATTCCCTTTCTGGAGGTATCCCTAGTATTTCATCCGGAAATACATCTGGATATTCTTTTACCACGGGTATATTAGAGAGTTCATCAGTTGACTCAGTTACATTAGCTGATAAAAGAACATACCCTTGAATTTCATTTTTACTGGAATAGGAAGCAATGGAGTTCAAATATAGACACTGGATTTGACTGTTTTCTGAAATTTCTGAAGGTAAAACAATGGTTTTATTTGAACAGTCCAGCAACACATGGTTAGCTGCAAGCCAATCCATACCCAAGATTACACTAAACCCAGTCAAAGGAAGACAAATCAAGTTTGCAGAATAAGATTTATGATTAATTTGAAAAACACAATTAAGGCAGATTTGACAAGTAGTAATAGGTTTACCAGTAGGAGTAGAAACTAGAAGATCATAAGGTAATTGGGATAAAGATAACCTTAATTGTATAGCAGTGTCATAAGAAATGAAAGAGTGAGTAGCACCTACATCATATAATACAGTTAAAATGGTATCTTTAATTTTGCACTTACCCTCAATAAGATTTTCGGATTGAGATGCCTCTGCTGCATTCATGGTAAAAACCTTTCCAGTCTGTTGAGGACATGTGATGTCTTGGGAATTTTCAGCTCTGCAATTGTTAGCATAATGGCCCATCTTTCCACATCTAAAACATTGGACATTATTGCGACTGCGACAATCCTTTGCCAAATGTCCTGTTTTTCCACATCGCACATAAGTGGTTTGAGCTATAGGGCAAGGCCTATCTCCATGGGTCTTGGGACATTGGTTGCATTCCTTGCTTGAATTCTGCCCTGTCTGAAATTTTCTCTGCTTAAAATTATTCTTAAATTTAAAAGGCTGAGGTCCTAATTTCTTCATAAAATTATTACTTGATTATCTTTTCTCAGCAGATCTCCTTTTATACTCTTCTATTAATCTACATTTATTTATCAGGACACCAAACTCCCTAATTTCTAAGGGTCCCACTTTTTCCAACATATCTTCCCTCAATCCTCCTTCAAACTTCATGCACTTCTAGTGCTCATCAGGGTTATACTGATAGGTGGAGGAAAATTTGATTAACTCTTCAAATTTAGCAATATATTCAGACACACTACTATTACCTTGTTCAAGCTTAAGAAATTCGAGCTCCTTAGCATTCTTCACTGATATGGGAAAATACTTGTTGATTCAAGAGGAGCTATGCATAAATGGACAAGGATCAAGCTTTGGTGTTTTGTGCTTTCAACATGCCTCATTGGAAAAATGTCAAAGAAGCTATGAAGATCAATTTGATTTATGTAAAAAGGGAAGTTGTATAATCTGATAATCCAAAAGCATATCATGCATAATCATTCATCTAGGATTGTTAGATTGAAGGT
>PYAF01000603.1:220088-250232 GCA_007407185.1 Glycine tomentella
CATGCATAATCATTCATCTAGGATTGTTAGATTGAAGGTCTAAGTAAAAGCAGTTAACAAGAAAGGCATTTAAAAAGCAAAGTTTTTGGAAAAATGATGTTTTCCTAAAATAATCGATTACAGCATTAATGGCATCGATTATTTTGTTCTTCATGCCTTCTGGAAAACAAATCAAGAACATTGTAATCGATTACATATCAGATTAATCGATTACATAGGCTAAAATGAAAATCTTACTGACTGTCTTAATCGATTACATAAGATCGTAATCGATTACATCTATGCCTATGGATTACATGTTCTGCTGATTTAATCGATTACATATCATTTTAATTGATTACGTAGTACATATGAAAATATGGGATTGTCTGTCTTAATCGATTACCAAATTTCGTAATCAATTACTCAATGCATTTTGAAAAATATGATTGTTTGTCTTAATCGATTACTTCACGGAATAATCGATTACATTGTTCATAGCTAAAACCCAGAACATTTAAGGAGCATTTTAATCGATTACCATCTTGATTTAATCGATTATATATGCAAAATAATCGATTATTTTCAGTTGGAAAGCTGTGATAAATAGAACCTCTTGCTCTGTTCTTTAAATTTTTTTTGAGAATTTCAAAATCTGAGCAATCACAAACACTCCTAAGCTTTCTTTAGTGACTTTCTGGGTTTCTAAAAGTGTTTTGGCTTCACAAATTTGTATGGGTTCATGTTCTTAAAGAAGTGAAGCATCATTAATGTTCAAAGCATAAGGAAAGGCATGCATTGAGTCTGTAATCTTTCTTTCAACCTGGTGTATATCATTCACATGCATATGTTTTCTGGATTAACAGGTGAAATCTTTCCTTGTTCTTTGAAGGTGTAAATCTTTTAATTGTTGTCTGTAAAGATTAGCCTATTGTAAATTGAGTTCTTACTTGAACATTAGAGATAGTGTTTCTCTAAGGGTTACTGAGTAGTGTTCTCAGTTTTGGGTTAGTCTCTAAGAGTCTAATAGTGTTTTAGACTTCTGAACTTTATCTAGGGTTGATAAAGAGAGGCTTGTAATATCTTGTAAGAATATTGTTTGCAATAGTCGAATTCTACTCTAGTGTTGAGTGGAAGAACTGGATGTAGCTTCATAGTGTTTCAAGTGAACCAGTATAAAATTTGTGGCTGATCTTTATTCCTTTCTCTTCATCTCTAAATTGCTTTGGTTGTGAATCAAGTTACATTGCACAGAAAGTTTTAAATTGCTTATTGATTTCTTGACAGAGGAATTTGATTGAATACAAGATTCTTGGTTTCAAAAATATTTTTAAAGTGATAAAGATCCTGTGGAAACTTTGAAGTGAAAATTTTAATTTACCAAGGTTCAACCAATTCACCCCCTCTCTTGGTTGTATTGAACTGTTCCTATCATTTTCACCTTCCCTGTCAGCTGAGTACTTAAACACAGGAGCGTG
Organism: Glycine tomentella; assembly: GCA_007407185.1. NCBI lineage: Eukaryota > Viridiplantae > Streptophyta > Magnoliopsida > Fabales > Fabaceae > Glycine > Glycine tomentella. Next base: position 221,546 of record PYAF01000603.1, read on the forward strand.
CAGTGGAAGCGTGTTTTTCTTCTATTCTTTTTTCTTTGTGTTTTCTCTCCTTTTCTTCCAAGCTTACTCACACCCAATGACCTTTCTTCCCCAACCTTTCTGCGTCACCTTCAACTCACAGTCGCTGCCATGAAATCTCGACGTCAAGAAGGACCTCGTGGCTGGAACAAAAGCTTAGAACAACACGCCATGAAGCTCGTGAACGAACTCCTGGTTAGGTAAAGGAGTTTATTATGTTTGATAACAGCCTTAGGTAACATGGTTGAGAACTAGGGAGTCCAACCATGGCGATGATTGCATGTCTTTATGTGAGTTTTGTTTTCCAGAAAACATGTCTTTGAATGGATGTAATGGGTGACGCTTTATGTTCGTTGGTTGGTTTTTGTGTTGGTGTTAATGATGTTCTATTTTGTGTTCTTGAAGGAGGAGTTGATGTTGTAAGAACTCCTCGTGCATGTGTGTGAAGTTGGCATTTTGATGCTGAAAGGCTCCCAAGACACTTTGTAGAAATGTTCGTGAAGGTGCTGACTACCGGGAAGGGTAAGCCGGGTTATATACATGTTATATACATGGGCTACACCCGTTTTTGATGTCGACTATCAGGAAGGGTAAGCCGGGTTGTATACATGTGCTACACCCGTTTTGATGTCGGCTACCGAGAAGGGTAAGTCGAGTTAAGCGGGTTACGCAGCATGCAAGTGTGCATGCAGAATGTGAGATGCCGGGACTAGGTGGTGAACCTCACAAGGACCACAATCAGTGCATTGATGAGCCCATGTTGGCGGCCCTCGTTTGGGACAGTGTGTATGTAACATGGGAGGGTATGGGGATCCTAGCCGGGGCGAGAAGTTCCTGTGCCGGGCCATACGTTGATGGTGTCCATGAGAGACATACTTCATTTTTGCATGGCGGAAATATGATGATTGACTGTAATAGTACAAGAAGTACTGGGGGGCCACGTCTGTATGGAGATCCTTATGACACCCGTTTGGCTGATCACCGCGGGGGGGGGGGGGGGAGGTGAGTCCCTTGCATGACAGAGTGACCCTGACGTCAACTACAGCTATCATTTGGACCATGGATTTGGCCTATTTCCGGGATGGTACCACATTGCATGATTGAGAGTTAAGACAGGAACATGCATCATGCTAGGCAGTTTTATTTAAGTCGATTTGTGGAATGTTCCTAAATGCCTGTTCATGATTGGTTGCGTGTTGAAATATCTGAGCTTTGTGGTGATAAGGTAACGCTTGGCTGTATTCCTTAACTAATGTTATCTTTTGCTTGTTGTTTTACATAATGAACTCACCCTTGCTTTGTTGTACCGGGTGGTTTGGTACCTATGATGATCACGAACTGTGTTCGTGTGAGTAGATGGACAGCAGTAGGTGACCGGGAAGATGACCGCTTCTTGGGTTGGAGCCGCCCAGTAGCCGGGATGTCGATGGACTAGATCCTGGACAGAAGTTATATTTTGCTAGATGTACCCTTTGTTTTTGATAGTCGTACCTGTGTTTTGCTAATTACACCCTGATATTTAATTCATTACTTCATTTGTAAAACATTTGATATATTTTGAACATAGTCTTTTGTGTCTGTAATTAAATTATGATTGATATATATATATATATATATATATATATATTTGAAAGGCCTCGTGCGTGCCTTTGAGTACGTACTTTTCCTGTGATGATGGTCATCATGTGCTCGCGAAAGATTTACCACAGTTTTCATTGTGAAATAAAAAAGGGTGTTCTTTTTAACAAAAGTTACGTAAATGTTTTCGTTAAGAGCAGAGATACAGTAGCGACGTGGCAGGTCGTTACACCTTGCGTGTGAGGTTACCCTTAATAGTGTGAGACTAGGAGTTTTGAGAATTACTAGCGGCTTGCTAGGAGAGATCAGAGAGGGCCAGAAGTTTGATCCTTTTCTGAGGACTCAGTTAGAAGTCATAACGTCAGGGAGAGATAGTAGTTTCGATGTGGGATCAAATGAAGTTCTGAGACTCCAAGATAGAACCTGTGTCCCCAATGTACCTAGGCTTAAGAAGATGATCTTGGAGGAAGGACATAGGAGCATTTTGAGCATTCACCCTGGTGCTACCAAGATGTATAAGGATCTCATGACAATCTTTTGGTGGCCAAACATGAAGAAAGAGGTTAGTGAGTTTATGTATACATGTTTAGTCTGTCAGAAGGCTAAGATAGAACATCAGAGACCCTTAGGTAAGTTGCAACCCTTAGAAATATCCCAGTGGAAGTGGGACAGTATCTCCATGGATTTTGTTGTAGGATTACCTAAAATCCCGAGAGGTTTAGATTCTATCTGGGTTATTGTTGATAGATTGACCAAATCTGCTGACTTTATGCCCATCAATATTAGATTTTCCTTAGAGAAGTTGACCTCCCTGTATATTAGTGAGATTGTGAGATTACATGGTGTACCGTCTAGCATAGTATCTGATAGAGACCCTAGATTTACCTCTAGATTTTGGGAAAGTCTGAACAAAGCATTGGGAACCAAGCTTCGGCTAAGTTCAGCCTGTCACCCTCAAACTGATGGTATACTGAACGAATCATTCAGTTTTTAGAGGACCTTCTGTGGGCGTGTGTTTTGGAACAAAAGGGTAGTTAGGAGATTTTTTTTTTTACCGTTGCTAGAGTTCACCTATAACAATAGTTTTCATTCTACCATCGGCATAGCTCCCTGCGAAGCTCTGTATGGTAGGAGGTGTATGACACCCTTGTGTTGGTTAGAACTTGAAGAGAACCTCATTTTAGGACCTGAAGTGGTACAACAAACCACTAAGAAGGTCAAGTTGATTCAAGAGAAGATGAAGACTACCCATAGTAGGCAGAAGAGTTGCTAGGATGAGAGGAGGAAAGACCTAGAATTTGAGGTTGGTGATCATGTATTCTTGAGAGTCACTCCGTGGATCGAGGTTGGTAGAGCATTGAAATCTCAAAAATTCACACCTCGTTTTATTGGTCCTTTCCATGATCCTTCTCATGTGGTCGAGTTAGATGACATTCAAGTAAGGGAAAACTTGACATATGAAACATTGCCTTTGAGGATTGATGATCGGCGAACGAAGCACTTAAGAAGGAAAGAAATTCCTTTGGTCAAGGTGATCTGGGGAGGTACATCAGGAGAAGATGCAACATGGGAATTATAGAGTCAGATGCAAGAAGCCTATCCAGCCCTTGTTTGAGTCAGGTAAATTTCGAGGACGAAATTTTTAAAAGGGTAGAAAGTTGTAACACCCTGAAATTTTGATAACCGAAAATAGATGTTTGATGTATTTCTTATGTTATTTGACTATTTGATTAGTTTAGATAAATTGAAATGTTATGTTAATTATCCATGCGCAATTTCTTGGTGTAGATGTCAAGTTATGTGGAGTTGTTTGAGCTACGTTGTAATTGTGTGATTTCGAATTTGACCAAAACCTATTTTAGTAAGATCACCATTATGGATTGGTTAACCGTTGCATCACCATAAAATTTTAAAGGTAGGTTCCTAACCCACATATGTAACTTTTGACCATTAGGATTGTCGAAAAAACATATGAAGCGTGAGAAATTAATTTTTTTTACAGAAGTAGAAATTTTAAAATTGGGTCAACTCGCCCAGTCGAATTTTGGCAGGCCTTTGGCTTGCCTGGGCCAGTCACAAAAATGGTCTCCTTCACCCCAAAAATAGCACCCACCTCCCTTCCCTTCCTCCTACACCAACCATGGCCATCGGTGACCATCACGAGGCACCACCGCTTGCCGTTGGACCACCGCAAGAAGAGGAACACTTTAATCAGAGCAGAATCTTCAAAACTCAACTCGAGGATTTAGTAGAGAACGGAGCTCTAAATCCTTCTTTCTTGGTTTCCTTTGTCTTCTTCTAGCTATTTTAAGCTTCTCTTAGTGTCTCTTGTGTTTTGGGTACCGTTGTTGGGAGATTTACACTTCCTTTGAAAAGTCTTTGAAAATGAAATGTTGTAAAAGTCTCTTTTTTATGAAATTGTTGTCATTTTCGTGATCCTTGTTGAACCCTATCACATTGGTGTAATCGGAATTTCAAAATGATGTCTTTTGATGTGAACTCTCAAAACACCGTTTAGCCCCTTTTCGATTTGAGTGGGTATTTGACCCCAAATGTTAATTTTGACCTTGCCTTTGAAATCTATACTAAATTATCTTTAATTTGGTATATAGAGCTCTGCGTTCGGACAAGCACATGTATTCGAAGGATCATGAAACAACACTGCTAGGCTGTAACAGGGAGAACTCCTAGTTAAGTAAGGGGAGTTTATTATTTAGTTATAGTTTTGGTACCATAGTTGGGGGTAAGGGAGTCCAACTATGAAGATAATTGTTTGTCCATGTTGTATGTTGTTTTTTAAAGAAAAACTAAGTTTTTAACTAATTGGATGCGATGTATTTATGAGTGATGTGTGTTTGTTCCTGTGTGTACTCGTTTTCAAGGCAAATGATGTTTTTAACTAATGGGATGCGATGAATTTGCTTGTTGATGGATAAAACTGTGAATGATGTTGTTGTTGTGATGATTGGATTTTCGGAAAAAGTCTTAATTACAGAGAAGACTCTGCCCAAAATTTTATAATTCGTTCTCTATTTAATTATTTACTAAATTTTTAAATGGCCATGATAGTTTGTTTTCTTATTGTAATCCTTCTCTTTAATTTAGAATTTTCCTAAAATACCAATCTCGTGGTAATATGGATTTTGAATGAATGAGATGATATTGATGATTATGATGATGATGTTGAAATGAGATAATGTTTATGTGTTTGGTGATGTTTAAACGAGATAATGTTAATGTGGATGATAATGTTGAAATGAAATGATATTGGTGTTATGATGATGATGTTGAAATGAAATGACGTTGATGTTATTGATGACATGATATGGATATTGATAATGATATTGATGAGAAATAATATTGATGTGAATAATGTCATTATGTGATGTGGATATACATGGATACCCATGGGGGGTGTATGACTGGTTATCCTTGCGAGGAAGGATTTGTTCCTAGCCAGGTCATGCATTGATGGTGCCCATGGTTGTACGCGGTATATGTCCACGTAGGGTGCAGTGACCGGTTAGATATTCTTGCGAGGAAGAGTTTACAAATTTTAAGCATCCCAAGAGAAAACGGGATTGTTTAAAATTCTGGTCCCTAGCTATCCATTGTCAGTGCATCGGTGATGTTGTGTATGTGCATGGGGGATGCATGATTGGATAACCTTGCGAGGGAGGATTTATGAATTTTAAGCATCCCAAGAGAGAAAGGGATTGTTTAAAATTTTGGTCCCTATCTATCCATGGTCAGTGCATTGATGGTGCCCATGTTTCATACTTCATATTTGCGTGGATGGAAATAGAATGATGGATAGTAAGTACCAGGGGTACTAGGGGGCAATCACTCTGTTTGGAACTCCCTTTTGACTCAGGGCTGATCACCATGGAGGGGGAGTGACCAGTGCACGACAGGATGACTTCGACGAGCTACTGCATCATTTTCCTAGAGAGGCTATTTCCATGAGGATGATATCACATTGCATTCTGAGAGATGAGTTAACTGCATGCATCATTCTAAGAATGATTGTTTTGATTTGTAAAATATAGTGGATGACTGATTTGTTGAGTGTGTATTGAATTGATGGATTAACGAGGATGATTGTGGTTTTCATTATTGATTTCTTTCTAATCATTGTTGCCTGATGCTTGTTGTATATGTATAATAAACTCACCCTTGCATTTGTTGTACCGTGTGGTTGGTACCTGTGATGATCACGAACCTTCGCTCGTGGGAGCAGATGAGCAGCAGTAGGTGACCTTGGAGGGAGATCTTCTTTTTTGTTGGAGCCGCCAAACCGATGTGATAACGTTGAAATTCTTTTTGGGAAAAAGTTGTGTTTTGTTAATCAACTCTTTCTTAGTTAGTCCTTTGATTCTTCTTGTTGGTCATCTAATTCTAGAAGTAAATATTTGTAAATACAACTAGATTATGTTCTGACATGTGAATGATATGTAAAGTTTTAAATGTTATCCATTTATGTATTTGTTCCGTTGTATGATAATTGTATTATCGCCAAAAATTTACTACCATTTTCATAATCAAGTTAATGGAGTTTTCATTAAAATTTGAAATTCACACGATTAGAGTCAGTGATATCGTAACAATGAGGCGGGTTGTTACAGAGGCTATTTCCATGAGGATGGTACCACATTGCATGGTGAGAGTGAAATCAGGAGCATGCATCATTCTGAGCATGATTATTTTGATTTGTGGAATAAAGTGGATGACTGGTTTGTTAAATGTGTATTAATTGATGAATTCTTGAGGGTGAGTGTGGTTGTTATCGTTATGTTCTTTTCTATTTATTGTCACCTGATGCTTGTTGTTTATGTATAATAAACTCACCCTTGCATTTGTCTTGTACCATGTGGTTGGTACTTGTGATGATCGCGAACCTTCGTTCGTGGGAGCAGATAAGCAGCAGTACGTGACCTTGGAGGGAGATATTCTTTTTTATTGGAACGACGTGATAACATTGGAATTCTTTTTGGAAAAGAGTTGTGTTTTTTGTTAATCAACTCTTTCTTAGTTAGTCCCTTGATTCTTTTGTTGGTCATGTAATTCTAGACGTAAATGTTTGTAAATAGAACTAGATTATGTTCTGACATATGAATGATATGTAATGTTTTAATTATACATCCATATGTATCCATTTATGTATTTGTTCCGTTGTATGATAATTGTATTATCGCGAAAAATTTACTACCATTTTCATAATCAAATTAATAGATTTTTCTTTAAAATTTGAAATTCACACGATTAGAGTCAGTGATATCGTAGCGACGAGGCAGGTCGTTACACCATCACGTGCATGCCCCATCCCGGTGACGGCGCCCCAAGTAGCATGATGCTGATCCCCGACGACGGAATCAGGCTGCGGGTAACCAGCACGGTGGAGCAGGTGATGGAAGCGACGCACGCGCCGCTTTACTTCGAGAAGTACGAGGTGCACAACGATATGAACATGTAGCTAAGGAAGGAGCTCAATCTCTACATTTCGCTCGTGAACTACCTTCATCCCTAATTTTTCGGATTCCATTCTCTCTGAAATTCTCATGTCTGGGCTCCTTTTTCACCACTTTTTCTCTATTTTTGTGTGTGTGTGTGTGTGTGTGTGTGTCTCCATTCATTCTTTCTTTCTCTTCCATGGAAGATGAGGAGGCATGCATCACGAGTATGAGCCTTGGACTTGGAATAATGGGAGGGCATGTTCCAAAGAAGGAGAATAAGCAGAAAGTTCCTTGCTTGGAATTGAATTTGCAGGATTCCAATTTGGTGCGATGTGAAGCTATTTCTGGTGTTATGGCTAATTTTGCCGCAATTCAAAGGTGCTACTGCCTTGTATGAAAGGTTCGTGAGACCACACTTTCGGAAACACATAACAGAGTGAGTAAGTTAACTTATTTAGAGAAATTCATACAATAATTTCTTTTAATAAAATTGAAATGAGTTGCTTAGTCGAGAGGGTTTAGAATTTTGGATTTCTGATGTTATTTGAGGAATTATGTTATGAGACAAAATGAATTGGAAAGACAGTGGTGAGGTGAATGTTGGGCAGTGGATGGCTTTAATTTGAATGAAGACTCATGAGACATTGATATTTGATTATGGGATCAACTTCCCTTTTTTTAGTTAATTAATTGAATTATTTTAATCTTTAATAAAAGCATTATGTGTGGTGGCTTATGGCATCACAAGACATTATCTTTAATTTGTTTTCTGCATAAGTTGCTCCTGTATATTATGAAAAAGTTAATTCGTTCTTGAATTGAACTTTTATTTTATTTAGAGTATACTTTTTTTTAATTTATCTTTTACTTCAAGTGCATTCTGTTACATGGAGTTTAATGATGTAAAATCGTTTTTTTACTCTCTTTTTTGTACATGTTAAGATGACTTGTAGCACTCAAATGTTAATTTATTAGAGGTTAATTAGCGTAACTATTAAAAAATAGTTTAATATATATTAGCGTAAATATGTAACTTTGTTTTAGTTTTGGTGATAAATTTTGAGATGCCTCGGCTTTACATTTTTTTTCCTTTTATAATATGATTGCAGATGGATTTTTTGGGGTCACACAGCTTCTGGAACGGTACGTAATTAAGAAGCATCCTTTGTAAATTTTGCTTAGAAGATACGAAAATTTTGCTTAGAAATATGTTTTGTTAAGCTGGTTTCCTGATCAGAAAATTAAACTAACAATATCGAAGTGCATAGCATCTCAATATGAAGAAAAAGGAAGCACATTTACTAAGGTTACAATAATGGTGTATCCATATGTATCAATTATTCTAGCTTAGTTCATATTTGTTTAAATTCATTTATTTAGTTATATATGAGCTTGAACTTAAAGTTAAATGAATAAAACACAAATTTTATAGACTTACCATTAATAGTCCACAAATAATTTGTGTTTGAGTCTTATTTGCTAGAAAAAAGGGTTTTCTTTTTTCTTTTTATTTGTATTTCCTTGAATGACAACGTGATCAACTTGTTTCTTCATTATTTTAGTATCAGCGTGGTATCTGATATAGTTTCAACATGATCAATTAATTTGTTAAAAATTTGTTGCAGACATTGTTTGATCTAGAAAATACCAACAATGAGCTGAAAGTGATCTGAAAGATTTATACATAAACTCAGCTGTGTAAGAACGTGCCTTAATGGTTGATTGTGTGAAAATAATGAGATTTTTGCTTGTCTCTTGACTATGAGTTTTCATGATCTACAGCCAAATTGATGTTTCTAGGAACCGCAAGGCTCTATGGTTATCCATGTCCCCTACAGATTAAGTAAAGGATTCTGGAAGATTCATGTCAGGCTTGTGAGAGAACTTGAGAAAAAGTTTAGTGGAAAGGTAGTATTAGAATGTGGGTTTGGACCTAACTCAACCCCAAAAGCTAGCTCATAGGGTGAGGATTGTTCTCCACTTATATATTCTGACTTGGCACTATCTCTAGACGATGTGGGACTTGGGTTACTCCCAATACACCCCCTCACGCCCAGCACTTTTGGGCTTGGTGCGTGGATAACATGGTTGGTGGCCCGTTAATGGATCTAGGATAGGCTCTGATACCATATTAGAATGTGAGTTTGGACCTAACTCAACCCCAAAAGCTAGCTCATAGGGTGAGGATTGTTCTCCACTTATATATTCTGACTTGGCACTATCTCTAGACGATGTGGGACTTGGGTTATTCCCAATAGGTAGGAAGAGTCTTGTTCCTTTGTTATATATGGATTCATTAGATTGGAAATTATGCTTGCTGTCTTTATCATTTTTTTCCCAATATTCTTTTGCCAGACTGTTTCTCTGCATTCCTATGTCAGCTACTTCACTGCATTTTACTCCTTGTTTTGGATGCTTGTTGAACTATTCTTTTAAATCTCTCTTGCAATCTCCATGGTGTCTTTAGTTGCTTTTATTTTTTCATGGAAGTGTTTTAGTCATCTTTAAAGCTAAAATTCAGCTAGTTGTAGTGCAGTTGCGATAATGACAAAAATAACATTAGCCTTGAAAAAATAGTCTCCCTTTTCCAGTCACCTATAATTCATGTATTTTTTTTAATGTGTGATGAATCATTTTGTTATATTAATGAGCCTTAAACTTGGAGGATGTAATCCTGATTGCCACCCGGATATTGAGGCCACCAAAGAAAGGTTCCGCTGTTTAGCGTCCCCGCACCCGAACACTCACTGTTGTTCATGAGGCAATGCTGGAAGATATTGTATTGCCTGCTGAGATTATTGGAAAGCGTGTTAGGTATAGAATCGATGGTTCCAAGATTATGAAGGTAAAGATTCTAGCCAAAGAACTTCAGAAGTTACTCTTATAGTATTATTTTGTTCAATCAACCACTGAGATTCAAATAAAACATCTCGAGTTAACCAAGCTGATGTGAGCATATGCATGTAATATCAGAAAATGAATACTCGTTCTTAAATTGTTGTCCTTGTATGGATAGGTCTTTTTGGACCCTAAGGAGCGAAACAACACCGAGTACAAGTTGGAGACTTTTGCTGCAGTATACAGGAAACTTTCGGGCAAAGATATTGTGTTTGAGTATCCTACCATCAAGGCTTAGGTTCTATTTGTTAGCTTTGCATTTGTTTCTGAATTACATATGGTGGATGCTGGTTTTGTTAAGTTGGCTTTAATTCTGGAATTTCTTTAGGTGGTACTTATAGAAAAAATATTGTGTCCTGGTTTATCAATAATATGACAACATATTTTAATGGATACAGCTCACTTCAGGTGCTGAAGTTTCTTCTAATGCCAAGAGGCTTGTCAAGAAGCTATCCACAAACCGGTTATTTAATAAAGAGAATAGGTCGTATTTTTTTTATATAAAAAATGAGATTTAACATGCTATGGTCTGAACGCCCTTACGAGATAGTGATGAGTTTCATGTATTCTTCCTGTTCCTGGGTCGATGCACGAGTCAATACTGACAACAATGAAATTTATAGTAAGAGGAAAATCCGCCGACTTAAGAAATCGTGAAGGAATGGAATTGACAAAATTCACCAGTGAGATAAAATCTTGTTTGTGTTCTGGGGGAAAAAAGGACTAAATCGGTTATTTAATAAACGATGTGAAAAGTGAAAATACAACATCGATTGCTGCAAAAACTGATGTAGAAAAGGATCTTTCTACATCGATTTTTATATGTAAATTCAACATCGGTTTTTGTAAAAATCGATGCTGTTATGTAAATTTAACCGATTTTTACGAAAAACCGATGTAGAATTTGCATAGTTTACATTTTTTCGTTAATTTCTTATTATTCGACATCAGTTTTTAAGAAAATCGATGTTGTGTAGTTATGTTAATATCGGTTTTCAAAGCCGATGTTAACGTTGATACCTTCAATCTTGTTGGTTTCGACATCGATTTTCAGTTAAAAATGAATGTCCAAAATCATCGATGTAGAAAGTGATTTTTCTAGTAGTGTTCGCATCATTCCTTTTTAAATTTTAACCTTAAAAAAGTAAAAATTGAGGCTTTTTATAGTGCATATACTTCAATGAATGTTACTTTATTATTTCATATTCATATTTTATTTTACATGTACATATAATTTGTTTTAACTTTTTTATTTTCTAGTTTATATATATTAATTTATAAAAAAAATATAATTTATGTAGAATAGCATTTAAGAAAAATGCATATATTTAAGTGATGTAATTATTTTTACCTGAACAAATTAAATAAATAAAACATGTTCAACTTTAATAGTTTGGATTGATGATTGATGATTGATGTAAAACTATGAGTACTTAAATATGAAATAATCTACAATATTATTTTTAAAAAATTAATCCTTAAATGAAACCAAACAACTTTACTAATGTGTTATCCCTCTCAATATTTATTTTCTCAAATCCTTAGTAACCTCCTTTTATAATATAATTAGCTAATTATTAGTTAATATATCATATTAAATAGTAAAACTTAATGTAAATTGGAATTACTACTATTATTAAAAAGACATTGCAGTTGAACTTAAATGATAATTCATAAAATAAAACAAGATTACACATAAAATTCCTAAAACATACATGAACAGTACTGTAAAAAACAAACATAAATGATAAAGCCATTGTTGAAGCACGCTTTATAACATGTTGCACGCACCAAATACATACTTATTGACAAGAGGTCAATTCTCATTCGGAAACACTTGTGTCAAATATTAACAACATAAGGGCATACAATGCAAATTTGTAAAAATTATTGGTAACCTATAATGCAAATTAAAATATTACCTTAACAACATTGTGCAGTGTAATATTCAAATAACATTTGGAGTGAGGAGGAAAGGGACAAAATACAACCGCCTATAGAGTATACCATTTAGTTCAATAAAAACATATATTATATACGACACTGGAAGTAAGAAATTAACAACAAGAGTAAGAAATTTACCTCTCACAAAACAAAGACAAAATCAATGTGAATGTTCGTTATATACAGGCTAAAATTTTGACCTTCTATGATTTTCTATTTCATAGTTGCATCAATAGTCCCTGTAGGATTTTGAAATTAAAACTCTCATGAAAGAATATCCAAAAAATATCAATGTAATCGTTAAAGATTGAATTAAACTTAACTATCTTGAGATAACTCTCAAGTAGCCAAAATTGTTGGGGGTACGAGTTTTGACAATGACGACCGTTAAATATACACGATCAAAAGTATAACCAATGGACCTTAACGATGTCCCGTGAGGTGCGTCATCAACATTTACCAATTCTATAATTATACGAATTCACCAATGAATTGAATATTTAGGTGTATCAAATACATTAAATGTTTTACAGTAGCCGACCTTGTGATCAAATGAAATCTAAAGCATATAACCATGGATTCCTGTTAAATTCATGTTGGGCTACTTGGTGGGCGTACATTATGAATTCTTTAGTTGGGAGTGGTTCCCTAGATTGACGATTCATCATGGCAGCTTGTACGACCCCTAGGGACCAAGAATAAGTGTTGTTGAACTGGAGGATGACAAATTTGGGTTAGAAGTGTAACACCTAAAATTTCAATAACTGCAAATGTATGGTCAAAATGTTTCTTGCACAACTATTTGATATGAGTGTTAGGTTATATGAGACTTGATTGATCTATATTTAAGTTATTTGGGCGAAATATTAATTAGAGATATTACAAAAAATAGTTTAAAGGAAATGACCATACTACCCTTCCCTTGAAGCATAAATTACAGAAATGCCCTTAAGGTAAAAATTACACAAATACCCTTGGATACTTTGGAAATTACCATAATACCCTTGAGACTAAAACTGTCTGAGAAACCCTTAGAAATTTTGTGAAAACTTGATGAAATTACAGAATACTCTTAGATGGCAGATTATCAAAATACTTTGTGACCAAAAACCCTAGAATAGAATTTCTATGAATTTTATAAGGTAATAACTTTGAAACTTTATTCAGAAGAATTCAAGCATCAGAAAAATATGGAAAAATGATAAATAAAATCTATGAAATTTTCTCTTAATTGTAGTATATATAGACTTATTTAATAAAATGGTTTAGTAATTTTGATGGTCAAAAGTAGTATGGACCAATCAGAATTAAGGTAAGAGCAGTCTTGTATGTAAAGTCTGTGTGACACTCTGTATAGACTGCTTGTGAACAATTTATACTGTAATTGAAGTCAGTTTCTGGAAAACTCTAGAGTTCTATTATTTAATATTATCCTTTAGGTAGAAGAGTTAAAGGCCATGTGTGAAGATGAATTCGAATTGAATTTTACTTCCTTCCAATGAATGCCATGCGTGAAGCTATCTTTAAATTGAATTCTTCTTCTTCATAAAAGGTGACATGTAGATACAAGGAAAACCACATAATTTTCTTCTCTTTAAGAAAATGAAAACATGATAAATAGAAAAATATCTTAAGCTTCATAAATTAAAATGATAAGATACAATCATGAAGACTTAAGAAACATCTAGTCACTTGTAAGCCACCATTGATGAAGGGATAAGAAGCCATCATGCTTTGGGAATTATTTATACAAAGTAGCATGAAAGAAAGTAAATTTTCTCCTCCTTCTTTGTTGTCCACGTGAATAAACTAGAAGAAGAGAGAAACTTCATGAACATGCCAAGTAAGAGGACATTTGGAAGAAATGTGTCATGCCTTGAAGGACATGTGTACAAGATGGCATGAAGAAAAGAAAAATCTTCTCCTATTTATTGGATGGTGACGTGAAAGATGGAGAACCATGGAGAAGCTTTATGATTTGCCAAGCGGAGGGACACTTGGAAGAAAGAAGGAAGAAGCTTCAAGACCATGACAAGTGGTGGGACACTTGTAAAGGTCATGACAAGTGTAAGGACACTTGTAATGGAAGCATCATGACTTAGGAGATTTTTGTAAATATTCTATTATTTTCCAAACTCTATATAAATGGGGGGGGATGCCTTAAGTGGAAGTCATTCTCAAGACTTCATCCTACTACACCTTCACGTGAATCTCTCCCATCTCTTTCATTTCATTTTCATCCTTTCCTTTCCTTTCCAAAGCATAAAGAGACTCCACTTTCCCTTGAAGATCACGTGTAGACGCTAGTACCATTAGGAAGAGATAGACAAGCTTCATAAGAGGTTATAAGGTATGTATAGGGAAGCTTTATGATAAAGATAGTTTAAGTGTTGTTTGTGTTTGAATAAGTGTTTGAAGTCCATGTGTTGCTAAGTGTTTCTATGAATCTCTGTATATGAATGATATGTTGAGTTTTTGTACATGAGTAACAAGCTGAGTTCTGTACTTGATTTATATTGAATCTCTGAGTAAATTATGTGAGACAATGATTGGAGATTGATGTAGAAAATACATATAAGTTGATAAAATGAATGAGTCATGCATAAGTGAAACCATCTCATGTGTATCATAAAAGTTGCCTCAGAGAGGAGGTGTGTCAGATAGTTACAAGAACTGAGTCTGTGCGTTTAGATAAGAGAAGTCTGAGCTAGGGGTGACTCTTGCAGTACGGAATCACATCACATGAAGTGTGAGTGAGAACCTAGGAAACACTAGGGTACCCTGACTGGTCGGATAAGTTCTGGACCACTGAGATGGGACTATCTTGACAATTGATACTACATGTTGATGTGTCTCATAAGAGTTGCCTCAAAGTGGAGGTGTATATAATAGTTGCCTCAGAGAGGAAGTGTGTCAGATAGCTGCAGGAATTGAGTCCGTGCGTTTAGACAAAAGGTGTCTGAGCTGGGGGTGACTCTTGCGGTGGGGAATCACACCACCCATGATGATCACATGAAGTGTGGGTGAGAACCTGTGCAACACCGGGAGACCCTGACTGGTCGGATAAGTTCTGTGCCACAGGGATGGGGCTATCTTGACAATTGGTACCAAATATTAAAAGAGTTTAAGATAATCATGCATCATGATAAGAGTCTAAGAGAATCATGCATCTTTGAGGATGTTGTTATGAATATTTGCATATTGAATATATTCTGTTGCTTAAATTATGTTTATCATAAACTTACCCTGTATTTTGTGTCTGTGGTTGACACCTGCTATGACCTCGATTTTATTCGGGTGAGCATATGAACAACAAAGAGAGACCACTAGCTGTTTACAAGAAGAGGATTTTGTTTGAAGATGTATTCTTTTGTATAGAGTGTTTTGAATTAGTTGTACTATGTAATAGAACCAGTTTCAATTGGTAATCTTATTACATATATATATATATATATATTACTTCAGATTTATAAATATTATTCAGCAATGAAATTTTCTTAGAGTATCAGTTATTGGAAAAAATTTGTTATATTCAGTTGAGTGCTTTTAAGAAAGTTGAAAAGAGTTTTTCATTAAAAGTCAAATAATAACAAGATCATAAGTTGAGGTATTACAAGAAGGGTGAACAAAGGATGAGAGGTCTGAGTCATCAATGTCGAGAAACTCCCATGGATTATTGTCCATGATGAATGAGACTTTGTGAAAAAAAATAAAAGGTTTGAAGATGATGAGATACGATGAGTATCAAATAAAGGTGTTGAGTTGCATCTGACCCCCTACTATATATATATATATATATATATATATATATTAGGTGATCTACTGTTCTCATGTGACTCATACCAACGACTGAGATTCGCATCGATAATATAAACGGTTTAGATTGAGTCTCGTAGTAATCAGTGTTTAGTCAAATCGTCTCATAGAAAGCATTATGCAGTCACTTGAACTCAAAACAAGCAGTGTGAGGTCAAATCGCACGGGAAATGCAACATGGGATCACATCATCTTGAAACAAGCAATGTGGGGTATATTCATATGGAAAAAAGCAACATGGGGTCACATAGTCTTGAAACAAGCATTGTGAGGTCAAATCGTATGAGAAAAAGCAATTAAATGTCATTTGTGTCCACTAGCCTCCCATCTGGGGGATGCCTGTTGATAACGACTGTCAAATCGCTACAAAACAAATAAAACTAAGAAAATTATGTAGCACAAGATTAACCTTGTCGACTCAGAGATATAGTCCAATTTGGTTCCTGACTTAATCCACTTATAAACAGAAGGGGGGCTTTATCAAACAATTTGCAGATAGTGAACACAAATTGCAGAATCACAAACAAGAATTAAAGAAAAATGTAGAAATTAGAATTGATAAAAGATGTTGTAAAACAGATTCAACGATATCAATCCAATTCACCAAACAAAGCAATGCAAATTATCATAGTTATCAGATAATGATCATATTATGAAGGTTCATTCAACATCATTAAAAACAGTTCAATCAAATTAACTTATAAATCAATTGAAATCAGAAATCGGATTGAAATATCATCCAAATAATCTATGATTAAAATTCAAAATTAGGAAATAAATCTATAACCTAATTTGTTTTCAATCCTAAACATATTCATAATCATGAAAATCGAAAAGATGATTGAGGAAGAAGATGAACATTCACACAAAAATTAGAATACCAAACCAGAACTTAAATTCTCCTTGCTTGGACTGGATCCGTGGATTGATTTATTGTTTAGTCTTCCATGATCATCATTAGTGAAAGAGCCACAAAATTTGTGTAAGAAAATGGAAGTGAAAACAATATGAACATACACAATTAACCAAGGGGGGTGAATTGGTTAAAACAGGATCTTTAAAATTTCTTTAAACCAAGCAGCGAATTTAGGATTGCATCACAAGAACACCCTTTTGAGTAACAAATTTTCAATCAATCAAGACTCACCACCCTTCACAGACTGCAATAGCTGAAAAACTTTATTTGTTGATATTCAAATGATTATCCAAAAGACTAGCAATCAATGACAGAAAGATAAGACTGAGAGAAAGTAATCAACACAAAGAGCTATACTGGTTCACCCCTCAACAAGAAAAGCTACTACATCTAGTTTCTTCTAATCAAACCTTGATTAGAGTTCCACTATTAACAAAATCGGTTCTTTACAAGCTTACAAAAGGTCACCCTTTATCAACCCTAGATAAAGAACTGAAATCTAAAACCCTATTAGACTTCTAATGATTAAGACATAGAGAACCCTTCTTTACTCTTCCCTCTAGAGAACCCTACTCTAGACAAGCCTAAAGAACCCTTTTGTAATAGCAACTTACAAGCTGAAATGTAAAATCAAATTACACACAAAAACTAATGGAGAGAAACAACCTGATGATCCACAGTACATGAATGCATATGATTACCAATCTTGATCAAGGTTGAAAGCAAATAAGTTTCAGACCAAACTCTCCAAGAGCTTCTTAAAATCTTGTCTAAGAGAAATCTTTCAATGAAACAAGAATATTGGAATTTGTGGACAAGAGCTTTGTTACTCAGAGTATTTTCTCTCAATACAAAAACCTTTTGAAAAACTATGAAAATCTCGAACTGTAATGATATGTTAAAAATACCCAACAACTATTTATAACAACCGAATGTAATCGATTAAATCGCTAATGTAATCAATTAAAACCACTAATGTAATCGATTAAAAACAAATTCAATCGATTAAAATGTTCTTGAGCTTTCTAGAAAAGATGTATGAGCAAAGTAATCGATTAACACAGAAAGTATTATTTTCCAAAACATGCCACGTAATCAATTATGATTAGATGGTAATCAATTAACACAGGAATAACCTATTATGTGTTTTGTACTATGTAACCGATTATTGTTACCTTGTAATCAATTAATTAGTTCTTTATGGCTTAAGTAATGGTAATTGATTAAGTCAGTGTAAAAAGTAGTTTTTCCAAAACTTAATCATGAGTACCTGGCTTCTTTATGCAAACATGGAAAACTGAAGCTTTTTAACAAGACATGTGATTTGATAAAACATGAGTGCATGCCAATGAATGATGTTTATGCAATGCAAAGGATCATAGGATGAAACTCTTGACCAACTAACAAATTACATATGCCTTCAACTGAATGGCATGTAAAAAGCTAAAACTTATCTAAGTTAAAAAGCCTCCTCATCTTGATCCTCTTCAAGCTCCCCCTGTGTCCAACAATCTCCTCCTTTTTGGCTTTGATCATGCCAAACTTCAATTGAACATATTTAGCCTTCATATGCTTTTAAGGGATGAATGCTTAGAGCTTTATACTTGATATCTGAAATCAATTCAGTTTTTGCCAAGAACAAGTGTCAAGTATACTTTGCATAAACAATGTATATTCATTATATTGCTCCCCTATCTTAGGTAATTTGATATTAAATTCAGATAAAAGCAATAAACAATTCAGAGTAAATTAGAAAGGATTTAATTGCACTTGCACGTCATATATTTGTTCTCTATGTTCATTTTTCTCCCCTCAGTATGTTAATATGTTCTTATATTTCTCCCCCTTTTGGTTTGTCAAGGTCAAAAAATAATCAAGTGATATATGAGATAAGCAAAGGAAGATATAAACACCATAAAAGGAAATTTTATTCATTAATGATAGGTGTAGAACAAGAAAACATAAAATGAGGAAATAACAACTGAAAAAATAATTTCAAGCATTAAGTAATCGATTAAAATTCAGGATAATTGATTACTCCAGAGAGTTTTGTTTCTGGATAGCATTTAAGCAACAAGTAATCGATCAATTCGATAGTGTAATCGATTACTTCAGAAAGGTTTTCATTTTGAAAAGCACTAAAAGTACCAAGTAATTGATTAATTCGAACTGTAATCGATTACTCCAGTGAAATTTTGGCTTTAAGATTGTCTCTAAACCTCAAATAATCGATTAAGACTCATAGTAATCGATTAAAGTAGACAATTATGCAGATTGAACAGTGTTTTTCATCAGGATTTTTAATTTTAAGCATATGTGATGAATGGCCAATTCAAATGGTATATTATGTAGTTAGGCACATTGTAAGCATGCTAGCATATATTAGATTCATCAAGAATACCTGATGTGCTATTGACCTGAGTCTTAACACCTTTTGCCCTGATCTTCCTTGCAATGGAAGTCAATCTTCAATTCACTTCAAAACAGAGCATTCAACTCTTCTCTTGAATGGGGCTATTTATGTTTTCCTAATTTCATAAATGGATTATGGAAGAAGAATAGGAATGAGTTGGAATGACACCATGGAATAGGAATTCCAATAAGTCTTGCAAGAATCACCACAATAGCTAGGAAGCCATTGATAAGAAACAAGAGGTTCTTGACTAAGAACAAGAGAGAAAACTCTCACTACAATTCAGAAATTGTATTAATCATCAAAAAGATCAAAAGATCCTTACAATTAGTTTGTGAGTGGTCTATATAGACCATGAATTAATAAGTTAAATGACCCTAAATGTAATGTAAATGCAAGCTAAAATGAAGCCCAAACGTAGCTTGTAAGACAAGCTTTACCTAAGTGACCTTTGGTTTCCCCTAAAATGTGCAGTGACCATCTCAGACTGATATAATCGATTAAGTCAGTTCGAAACTGAAATAATCAATTACACTAGCCATTTAATTGATTAACACAGTGAAGTCATGATTCCTGCTTCCAACTGACATTCTTGTAATCAATTACCAAACCAAGTAATCTATTATTTTAGCTAAATAATCGATTACATGGTTGAAATAATCGATTAAAGCAGTAGCAACTTATTTACAAATGTTTTATTGACTTTCTTCTAACAAGTGATGGAATTTATGGGATTATATTGGATTTGAGACATCAAAATCCAGCTCTTGTCATTCTTGATATGGTGTGCAACTTAATGCTTAGCCAAATTGGCTTGAATATGGTCTTGAAGTGCTTGAGTCCTAGCTCTTTTCATTGGTCCTTTGAAGCTAACCAAAGGAAGTGCTTCAAGCTCCTCTTCTAGACCTTTGGCTTGTCTTGGACCTCCATCATACCCTCCTTCATGGACAGAACTTGTCCTCAAATTTGCCTTCTCATTTGTATCTACATCATACAAAGAAAGATCACAAATATTGAAAGTATTACTCACACCATACTCACTAGGCAATTCAAGTTTGTAAGCATTGTTGTTGATCCTCTCTAGAATCTTGAAAGGTCCATCTCCTCTAGGTTGTAGCTTGGATTTCCTTTCATGAGGAAATCTATCCTTTCTTAAATGAAGCCACACTAAATCTCCTTCATTAAAAATCATTTGCTTCTTGTGATTATTGGTTTGCTTTGCATATTGCTCCATCTTTCTCTCCACATTGGCCTTCACTTGTTCATGCAACTTTTTAATATAAGAAGCTTTAGACAAAGCATCATGATTAATCATAGAAGAAATGCTAGGCAAAGGCAATAAATCAAGAGGAGTTAAAGGATTACAACCATAAACAATTTCAAAAGGAGATAAAGAAGTAGTCTTGTGAACTACTTTATTGTAAGCAAATTCAATGTGAGGTAGACACTCCTCCCAAGTTCTCAAATTATTACCCTTGATGTAGCATCTAAGGAGTTGTCCCAATGTTCTATTAACCACTTCGGTTTGGCCATCCGTTTGTGGATGACAAGTTGATGAAAATAAGAGTTTTGTACCAAGCTTATCCCACAATGTTTTCCAAAAGTGGCTAAGGAACTTTGTGTCTCTATCACTCAATATACTTCTTAGCAATCCATGTAGTCTCACTACTTTCTTGAAGAAAAGATTGGCTACTTCACAAGCATCATCACTTTTGTGACAAGGGAGGAAGTATGCCATCTTTGAAAACCTATCAACAATAACAAAGATAGAATCCTTTCCCCTCTTGGATCTGGGAAGACCAAGCACAAAATCCATAGAAATGTCAACCCAAGGGGCGTTAGGAATAGGCAAAGGTGTATACAAACCATGAGGCATTAATTTAGATTTAGCTTGGTGACAAGTAATGCATTGAGAAATAAGTTTATGCACATCATGCCTCATTTTTGGCCAAAAGAAATGTTCATATAAAATAGCCAAAGTTTTGTCCACACCAAAGTGTCCCATCAAATTATTCTCATGAGCTTCTCTAATGAAAAGTTCTCTCAAAGAGCTTTTATAAACACACAATCTCTTTTCCTTGAACAAGAATCCATCATGTCTAAAATATCCTTGTTGAGCCCCTTTCTCACACAAAGCAAAAATACTAGAGAAGTCATGATCACTTGCATACAATTCCTTTATGTGATTAAAACCAAAGCAATTTTGTCTCAAGCATAGAAATCAAACAATGCCTTCTTGATAAAGCATCCGCTACAGCATTCAACTTTCCTTGCTTGTGTTTAATTACATAAGGAAATTGCTCAATGAACTCAACCCACTTAGCATGTCTTTTCTTGAGTTTGCCTTGACTTTTCAAATATTTAAGGGATTCATGATCACTATGTATCACAAATTCCTTAGGTAAAAGATAATGTTGCCAAGTTTGCAAGACTCTAACAAGTGCATACAATTCTTTATCATAAGTAGAATAGTTCAAACATGAACCCTTCAATTTCTCACTAAAATAAGCAATAGGATGTTTATCTTGAATTAAAACCCCCAATTTTCCAATTCAAAAGAAGCATTAAAATTAGGCAATGCAAGTATAGATGCATGAGATAACTTATCCTTCAAAGTTTGGAAAGCAATTTCATGTTCTTGCTTCCAAGAAAAGCTCATGGTTTTCTTCATCAATTCATTCAGCAGCAATGGTACTAAAATCTTTCACAAATCTCCTATAAAAACTTGCCAAACCATGAAAACTTCTAACATCTTTCACACTTGTGGGAGTTGGCCACTCCATGATGGCTTTCACTTTCTCTTGATCCACTTGGACTCCTTGGGCACCTACTACAAAACCTAGAAACACAACTTGTGAAGTTCAAAACAAACGTTTATCAATTGCTCCATACAAGGTTTCCTTTCTAAGCACCTCAAAGACACTCTTAACATGCATTAAATGATCATGTAAATTGGCACTATAAACAAGAATATCATCAAAGTACACAACCACAAATTTACCTATAAAGTGTCTAAGAACATGATTCATAAGTCTCATAAAGGTACTAGGTGCATTAGTCAAACCAAAAGGCATAACTAACCATTCATAAAGCCCAAATTTTGTTTTGAAAACTGTTTTCCATTCATCCCCTTCCCTCATCCTAATTTGATGATAACCACTCTTAAGATCAATTTTAGAGAAAATAGTAGCACCATGCAATTCATCTAAAAGATCATTAAGTCTAGGGATGGGATGCCTATACCTTATGGTGATGTTGATGATTTCCCTACAATCCGTACACATTCTCCAAGTTCCCTCCTTCTTAGGCACAAGAATAATAGGGCATAGCACAAGAACTCATGCTCTCACGGATCCACCCCTTTTCAAGTAGCTTCTCTACTTGTGCTTGCATTTCTTTTGCTTCCATTGGTGAAGTCTTATAAGCTGGCCTATTAGGGAGTGCACAACCTGGAATTAAATCAATTTGATGCTCTATCCCTCTCAAGGGACGCATGCCATTAGGCACTTCTTTTGGAAAACCATCATGATATTCTTCCAAAGTGATTGCATAGCTTTGGGCAATTTTTCACCTTCCTTTTCAAGCTGTAAACAAAGAGAGTTAGGAAGCATATAATAAAGAGGTTGTTGTGCTAATAACACTCTCTTAATTTGTTTTTCACTCAAGAACAAGCTTTCTTTAATCTCATGAATTTTTTTGTTATCATTTTCTTTTTCCTTTCTTTTTTTCTCACTAGCTTTTCTCTTTGGCACCTCACTTTTTTTCTCTTTTTTAGGTGCAGTATTTTTTTTTCAACTCCTCAATTCTCTTTTCTTTCATCTTGATTTGATCCTCACACACTTGTCTAGGAGTCAAAGGCCTCAAAATAATTTTCTTGCCTAGGTGCTCAAACTCAAAAGTGTTTTCCATGCCATTATGTATCACTTTTCTATCATATTGCAATGGCCTACCAAGAAGGATATGACCAGCCTCCATTGGAACAATATCACAAAGAACATTATCATGATAAACATTAATAGAAAAAGGAATGAGCACTTGAGAATTTACCACCACTTCCCCACTTTCACTAAGCCATTGTAGCTTGTATGGCTTTGGATGCTTTGTGGTTGGCAAGTGTAACTTCTCCACAAGTCTTGTACTAGCAACACTGGTGCAGCTCCCACCATCAATGATAAGTGAGCATACCTTGTCTTTTACCAAGCACCTTGTGTGAAAAATATTTTCTCTTTGAGTCTCCTCTTTTTCTAGGCAAAAATTGTTCAACATTCTCCTTACCATCAAAAGATCACCCTCTTCAGCCTCTACTAGTGTGAGTTCCTTTTCTTCTTCACTTGAAGCACTATTTGAGTCATTTGAAGACTCACTTCTTATGCCTCCATTCTCAAGTAAAATCATAGTTCTCTTGTTAGGACATTGAGAAGCAATGTGTCCCTTGTCAAGACACTTAAAACACTTGATATTGCTTGATCTTCTTGGAGTTGGCTCCACAATTTTTTTTCTTGAGCTCTCCACCTTTACTTCTTTATTTTTCTTAGGAGAAACCTCCCTTTTAGGCTTGTCCCTCCAGCTGGAAGTTGCAGCCCCCTTGGAGAATTTGGAAGCTTTTCTCCTCTTTAGTTGTTGCTCCACCCTTTGAGCTTTGTGGACTAGCTCCTCAATTGTTGCATATGAATGTAGTTCTATCACATCTTGAATCTCTCTATTCAAGCCATGAAGGAACCTAGCCATTGTTGCTTCTTCAACCTCCACAATTTCAGCCCTTATCATCATCAACTCCATTTCCTTATAGTATTCACCAACACTTTTGGCACCTTGGAAATGTCTTTGAAGCTTGTTATAGAATTCCCTTGTATAATAAGCTGGAACAAATCTTCCTCTCAAGCATGCCTTCAAGTCATCCCAAGAATTTACTCTTTGTCTCTTCATCCTCCATATATCCACTTGAATTTGGTTCCACCATGTCAAAGCATAACCACCAAACTCCAAAGTTGCTAGAGTAACTTTTCTTTCTTCCTCAAAATGTTGGCATGAGAAAATTTGTTCTACTTTCATCTCCCACTCAAAATACTCTTCCGGATCATTATTGTCAAGGAATTTTGGAATTTTTATTTTCACTCCACTCAATCCTCCATTCCTCTCATCTCTCTCTTCTCTTCTCACTCTCCTATCTTCATCATCTCTATTTTGCCTCCTAGGATTATGTCTCCTATGATTTTCTCTTCTATAATTATTTTCTCTCCCATCCTCCCTCTCACTCCTCTCATAATAATTTCCTCCATAAGAAGAAGCATACTCACTCAACCTCCTACCATTATGAGCCTCTCCATCCACACTTTCCATTGGTTGACTCCTCCTTTGTCTCCCCTCAATTTTGGCCTCCAATTCGGTTTTCAAGTCTTTCATTTGTTTTGTCATAGCTTTCATCAACTTAGAGGACCTAGGTGACAAAGCCTCTCTTTCACTTGAACTCATCCTTCAAAAAAAAATGGTTAGCAAAAACACAAGTATATAAAGAAATCCTCACCACTCTCTAAGTGTTTGTCACTCTCACTCGTGTTTGCACACTTTTAAGGCTTTTTCTATAATGTTCTCTCTTGTCTTTTTCCACTCTTATTCCTCTATAGTTCTAAAGCAAAAACTTCTAATCAAATCAAGCTTCTTTACTATAGTGAAATAGGAAATGATTCTTGGCTAGACTCAAGAGTCCAAAGAACAAGAAAACTCTAAGACAAAACCTTGAAAATTTTAAGAGACAAGCAACAAAGCAAAATTTAGAAAAGCACAACTCAAATTGGAATTTAATGAGATAACTCAAGGAATACTATGGCTATACCAAACTGCACAAGGAGGATATGCCAATCAAATTTAATTTCTAGAAGCCAAATTTCATCAAATTTGCATGTTATACAAGTTCACTTGATTTTGTTGTTCAAAGGAAAATTTTTGGAACTTGTAATTTTGTAATTTGCTTCTAAATTCTGTTTTTCTTTCACTTTTTCCAGCCATTAATCAATAATGTCTTTGGCTGTATAATTGATGTATTTTCTTTCACAAAATTTTCTTTCAACTTTTATTTTTCTTTTGAACAAGTTCAAAAATCCTTAAGAAATTCAATGAATCACTAAAATATGATGTATGACAACTGTAAAATTTGTTTCTAACAACTCAATTCAGTATAGGCATGAGAGTAGAATCAAAACAAGTGGTCATACATCATCAAAAATGTAACACCCTCATATTTCAATACATATGTGTGAATTTTCTTATAAGATTATTAATATGCATTTCTAGTCAAAATGACAAAAATACCCCTTGACATTTTTAAAAATTACAAAAATACCCTTCAGTCCTGAACAAGTCAGATAACCTCGATAATTCTATAAGACCCTGATAAAAGTACAGTATGCTCCTAGATAATGAATTACTAACATTGTTAATGGAGAAAAACCATAAATTAGAATTTTTAGGAATTTCGGAAGATATTTTGAAAAGAATTCAATCTAGACTAACTCAAGCCTCAGAAAAACACAGAAAAAGGAAAGATACAATCCATGGAATTTTCTCTTAATTATAAGAGGAATAGATTCTTTAATAAGTTAGTTTAGTAATTTTACTAATTAATAGCAAAATGGACCAATAAGGATTAAGATAAAGCCACTTAAGAAAAGCTTAAATAACATCTAAAAAATGCTACTAAAACTTAAGTTTCTAAATAATTTTAGAATTTTTCCTAAGAAGGCATTTGGAATAAGGCTTCCATAGATAATAGAAACAATTTCATTCAATTTAAAGATACATAAAAATTAAAACGAAGCACAAAACTTCCATAAAAACTAGCCATTCCACGTGAACAAGAAAAATTGGAAAAATTGCCTCCAAATCAAGCTATGGCCGTGAGATATCAAGAGGAATGGAGAAGGCTTGAGAAAAATCAAGACATAGGACACTTGTATGGTTAAAAAACTAGAAACCTTGTGATTGGACCATTTGGAAAGATAAATAATCATAGCTTTGGAGATAAGGTCATAAAAATCTACTAATACCTAGCTATTTCACGTGAAGAAAGGAAAACAAAGGGAATGCACCCTAGCTTTGCCAAGTCCACGTGCAAAGTAAGAATCAAGGAGGAAGATGTAGAATTTTCATGAACAAAGACACTTGTAAGGTGGAAAACTACTAGTCAATGAAAGGAAACCAATTGGAAAGCTAAGTAATAATAAGCCTTAGAGATATTTGTAGAAAAAGCCAATTCAACAACCATATAAAAGGATGGTGGGGACCAAAAAATGAAGCCTAGTTCACTTGCAAACCCCACTTCCATCTTCCATCCTTTTAATTTTGAATTAAAAATAAAACAAAGGCCCACCACCCTTAGAAAGCTCACGTGAAAAGCTGGAGTATTTGAAGAAAGATTGCCAAAATTCCAAAAAGAAAGCAAGGTATGGGGAAGCTTTATGATAAATATGGTTCAGATATTAATTATGCTAAGATTCTCATTTATTTCCATAAAGAATTAAGCCTTGCCTACCATGTGTTCGATGAAATGCTTCAAAGAGATTAAGTTTGTACAATAAATGATTATTTGAATAAGTGACTTGAAATTAGCTTAAGGAATGATTGTTGGAATAAATAACTTGAAATCTAGCTTAATGGATGAATGATTAAGTAACTAAAATTTTATGTATTATAACTATAATTAAGGAAATAATTGATTTGGTTTATAGTAACCTAATGAATTATTTCATTAAAGTTTATGAGTTTAATGTATTATGACTTGTCTTCGAAAAATTATGGAATTAAACTCTGGTTGTATGCTTGAGTGTTTTATAAAGTTTTATGTGATCAGTGGAAGAAGTTTTACATGTTGAACTCTGTGTTAGTTCCATGTTGAAAATTTGAGCATATGAGATATAAAGTGACGAGTAATATTAAAGATTAAATATGAGATAAAAAGAGAATCATTCATGCATGTTTCATACGCATATGCCGGTGGGGGTTAATCCGTGTTATTTACCTCAAGAGGAGGTGTGTCAGATAGCTTAACTGAGTCTATGCGTTCAGACAAAAGGAGTCTGAGCTGGGGGGTAGTGGCAATGAGGACCACACCACCATGATGATCACATGGGTGGAGGTGACATTCCTATTGCAACACTGACCTACCCTGATTGAATGGATAAGTTCTGTGCCACAGAGAGAGTGGGGCTATCTTGACTATGGTACCATGTGATGAGAAATTTAGAGGAACATGTATCATTTAAACAAAGAATCATGCATCTATCATGCGTCTTGTCTTATGATTGTTATTATGGTCAGTTATGGATGTATTCTTTTATCTAACTATGTTTATCGTAAACTTACCCTATTTTGTGTCTGTGGTTGACACCTGTGATGACCCCAAATTTATTTGGGCGAGCAGAGGAACAGTGAAGCATAAGCAATGGATGGTTATGAAGAAGATGTCATGAGGAAGCTTGGATTACTTATATTTTGTTTCTTGTGTTATTCTGATAATATGTAATAATTTGTATTAGACCAAATTAGTCTGTTGGCCTGTATCTTGGACTGTATTATATTAAACTGTATGTTGGATTGTATATTATTTTGTTTTGTTTTGAACTTAAAAACGTTTGATGATAATTGATTCATTTAGAATTAATTTAAAAGAAGAAGAAAAAGAGATTGTATAGAATAAAACAATTTCTTTATAAAATAAAAAGGGTACTAAGCGAAGAAAAAATGAGTCGTTTCAATAGTGTCGTTACAAAAAACACTACAAACAAAAGTTAACAAGAATCAAGATTAATTCAAAGGGCACATGTCCTACTAACTCTCCTCCAAAAGAGGTTTCTTCTTTGTTACAGGATTTTGAAGATGTTTTTCCCAAAGAAGTGCCTCAAGGTCTACCCCCTCTTAGGGGCATTGAGCATCAAATTGATCTCATTCCAGGAGCTTCATTGCCTAATAGGCCAGCCTATCAGAGCAATCCCCAAGAAACCAAGGAGATTCAAAAGCAAGTTGAAGACTTGATGCAAAAGGGGTGGGTTAAAGAAAGCTTGAGTCCATGTGTAATTTTAGTCATACTAGTCCCTAAGAAAGATGGAACTTGGAGGTTGTGTACAGATTGTAGAGCCATCAATAATATCACAGCAAAGTATAGATATCTCATTCCTAGGTTAGATGACTTGTTGGATGAATTTTATGGTGCTTGTGTCTTCTCTAAAATTGACTTAAAAAGTGGATATCATCAAATTAGAATTAAAGAAGGAGATGAGTGGAAAACAGCCTTTAAAACTAAATATGGGTTGTATGAATGGTTGGTTATGCCCTTCGGGTTAACCAATGCCCCTAGTACCTTCATGAGATTAATGAATCATCTGTTGAGGAAATTTATAGGAAAGTTTGTTGTGGTCTATTTTGATGATATTCTTATTTATAGCAAATCTTATGATGATCATGTTGTGCATTTGAGGTGTGTGTTGGAAGCACTTAGGTGTGAGAAATTGTATGCTAACGTGGAAAAATGTGTGTTCTGTATGGATCATGTAATTTTTCTTGGATTTATTGTTAGCTCACAAGGAGTGCAGGTTGATCCAGAGAAGGTGAAAGCCATTCAAGATTGGCCAACCCCTAAAAATATAAGTGAGGTAAGGA
>PYAF01000603.1:251864-264373 GCA_007407185.1 Glycine tomentella
GCCGGGTGAGTATGCTATAAGTCCTACTTTTAATGTGGCTGATCTATCTCCTTTTGATGTAGGTGATGATTTAGTTGATTTGAGGGCAAATGTTTTTCAAGAAGGAGGGAATGATGAGGACATCAAAGACCAACCCCAAGACCAAGACCCAATACAAGGCATAGGAGGGCCCATGACAAGAGCAAGAGCTAAAAAGACCTAAGAAGCTTCACAACATATAATGGCTAATCTGAGGGCAATCCAATTGCATGAGGGGACCCAAAATCTAGAGGACTACATGAGTGGACTGCTAGTCACATGTATTGCTTGTTTGGAGTAATAATAAAAGCAAGTATTGACTTAGGCATTTAATTAAAAAAATAATAGTAATAAAGTGTTTGTAGTTGGTTTTGAGACTTGGACCTCAAACTTAGTTATGCCTGACTCAACCACTAAGCCACTTTAGTTATTTTTACAATGTTGAGATTTTAATTTTCTTTTATTTTCTACCAAATGCATGAGAACTTATTTGTATAAATCAATTATGAAGTGAATGGAGAAAGGACCTTTGGCTGTTGGAATTTTATCATTAGCTTGAGTATTTCTCTGCTAGGGTTCTTCCTTGAACCATTTGATCTTATCAAGAATTCTTAAATTCTTGTGGCGATCCTCAAGGCTTATCAAACATTTGTTTGTGGCGCCTATCTGTTTCTTCCTTTGCACCATTTCTGTTCCTTGTTTATGTAACGCATCATTTTGCTATCTTGTATTTCATTGATTTTGAATGAAATTTCTTTTTCAATTGCTTTATAATTATCTTACAAATTTCACATAAAATTCTTTTCTTTTTGACATAATTTATACGAAAGGTATTAATTATCGATATTGTAAACGTGTTTATTCGAAATCCAAAATAATAATAAGATACAGTCCAAATTACAATTCAACATAATACACAGACTGGACTAAAGTCTAGTACAAATTACACATCATTAGGATGATTACAAAAGATAATCCATCAAAATATCTTCATCAAATCTTCTTCTCAACCATCCACTGCTATGCTTTACTGTTCCCCTGCTCGCCCAAATAAATTGGGGTCATCACAGACACAAAGTACAGGGTAAGTTCATGATAAACATAATGTAAGTCACAAAATATATACAAAAGTCATCACGATATATATATACAGAAAGTCATCCCAATATATATAGAAAGTCATCATAATATTCTCAAAATATGATGCATGCTTATCTTCTTATATTAACACGGTCTAGCCCCCGCCAGGCAAAATATCAAAATAACACGGTCTAGCCCCCGCTAGGCAAAATATCAAAATAACACGGACTAGCCCCCACAGGCAAAATATCAAAATAACACGGTCTAGCCCCTGCCAGGCAAAATATCAAAATAACACGGACTAGTCCCCGCCAGGCAAAATATCAAAATAACACGGACTAGCCCCCGCTAGGCAAAATATCAAAATAACATCACTTCTCAATTACTGTCTCATATGTTTTACTCAGAAACTCAACATCAATCAAGTGTAGAACTCAGCGTATTACTCATGTACAAAATCTTAGTTCTATTACTCATGTTCAAAAACTTAACATGGCATCCATGTACATTAATTCATAGAAACACATGAAGTTCATAGAAATTTATAAAACACTTAGCAACACGTGGACTTCATAGAAATTCGTAGAAACACTTAACAACACATAAACTTCATAGAAACACTTTGCAATATATGAACAAAACACACTCAAACAATTTATCAAACACATGGTGTGCAAGCTTGGTTTTTCATAGAAATACATAAGATTCAAACATAAGCAATACTTCAATTATATTTACCATAAACTTCCCTATACGTACCTTATTCTTTCTTCTTAAAAGCTCGACAAACTTCTTCCTAAAAGCTTGCCAATCTTTTCCTTAGCTTCTCCTAGCTTTCATATTGCTTCAATATGGTGGAGTTTCTTTTCTAACTTGATTTAGGCTTGGAAATGAAAAGATGGAAGAGATTTGGAAGAGGGATTTCACGTGCACTTCCTCTTGGAGAAGGACTTGGTTTTTGTGGTCCATTCCCTCCCTTTATATAGGGTTGGACAATTGATTTAAAAAACTTTTATTACAAAATATCTCCTAAGTTATGATTAATTAGCTTTCCAAATGGACCAATGGCAAGACTCCTTGCTTTTTAACCATCCAAGTGTCCATTTTCTTGATTGTTCTCAACATTTCTCCATTCCTCTTGATGTTACACATGCAAAGGCTTAGCTTGGAGAGTAATCTTTTCTATTTTCCTTTTCTTCGTTCTTGTGTTTTCCCAAAAACCCGTTTCAGTAAAATATTGATTCTGGATTCGTTAACCGTTGGATTTCCTTAAAATTTTAAAGGCATACTCCTATCTCACATATCTAACTTTTGATCATTGGGATTGTTGAAATAATGTCTAGAGTTGTCCACGTGTTCTACCAAAGAGACAAGATAAGATTTTTGCCTTTTAAGAAAAATCTACTTAAACTAAATCTACACCGTACAAATGTCTTGACACTTGTCTAATTCATGAAGCTTTCTCTTAATCTCCTTCCAAGTGTCCCTTTGAGTTGGCAAAATCATGAAGCTTCACTATTATTCTCCAAGCTTCACATAAATGTTAGAGGAAAAAATCTTCATCATGTGCCTTACAAGTGTCCTAACACTTGTATTCATCACATGACTTACTTTTATAAGTGGTTTTCATGAATATTCTCTTCCCTTCTACATGGTTCTTCACGTGCTCTTCATACCTAAGGGTGGGAACAAAAGTTTTTCTTCCTTTTATACCATTGTATGCTTGAGAAAAACTTAATTTCCACTTATGGTTTCCTGTCACAACTATTTTGATAATCTCCTATCTAATAGTATTATGTATTTCCATCTCTGTAATATTTGATCATTTCTGGTCTGAAGGCATTATGGTAAATTCATCTTTCATCCTAGGGCATAATTGTCATTTCCATCATAGAAATATCTATTCAAAATATCTAAGGGTATTCTTGTCATTTTCAAAATATCCAAGGACATTTATGTAAGTTTTCCTCTTAAAATATCTTTCTAAAATATCTAGGGGCACTTTTGTAATTCTAAAAAAATCCAAGGGCATTATCGTCCTTTTACTCTCAAGGGCATTTTTGTCATTTTAATTTACGGTAAGGGCAACATGGTTAGTTTTCCCCAAACATTTCCGTAATGTCTCTAATGATATTTCTTCAAATCTCTCCTAACTTAAGACTTCCATAAATATCTATTAAACTATAGTTAGGGAATTTTGGGGTGTTACAGTTTACATTTCCGCATTCCTAATTCTGTGATTTCACCCCGAATTTCTTATTATCATAATTCTCGTTTTACCCATCCTTTTTCGGTGTTTTTTGTGTCTAAATTGCATTTCAGAAAGTCCTTTTTCATCTCGTTTTGGAATCGGTCCAATCCGAGTTCTGTAGGCAGAGAAATACATAAAAGTTAACAATTCGATTCTGGCTCTATTGGTGTGCGAATTCCAACCTAGAATTGGTCCGAAATTGTATCAAGGCAAGGGGATTCACATCATACTGGCTCTAAACAAATCAACAAGATTTTTTGAAATATTACACACTAACTAAATATGTGATCGCCTTACAGATGGATATATCACTTAACACTTTTAGTATTTTCTCTCAAGATATACATGTTGTTTTGAGAGCTTAGTATCTTTACAAGAATCTACAAAAAGCTTTATAAGAAAGAATGGAAGAATAAGATTGCGTAGTTGATTTGTGTCTTATTCTTTAAAGCTTCTTCTATATATAGTCTTCATATCCTAGTATCCATTGTCTCATAACGGTTGGATTTTTCACTATGTTCTTCGTTTGAAGTCTTGAGTTCGTTGGAGCATTAAATGCATGTCACTTCTTCATGTAAAGTTCATGCTAATAGGTTAACGTGGCTTGTACTCCAATAGGAAAGTCACTTCTTTCATCACAGAAGGTATGTAACAACAAAGCATGCCTACTGATGAAGATCAGCGTCTTTCAGACTGTGGACTTCATTTATTCTTCATAGGACTTTGACAGATCCTAAGAAAATGTTTTTTGCATGAAAGAATCTTAAATACAAAGCATTAAATGAGGGTCTTAAATGCATTACTTAAATGTTACACCAGATCGTCTTATGAATGCATCGTCTGAAACTTTAGACGAATAGATACAGATCATGATCTGATAGCATATCAAACATAACTTTTGTCATTTGTATTTATTTGCATCTAATCAAAATAATTAGGAGTCATTATTCGTCTTTAAGATATAAATATCTTTTGACTTAACAGAAAAGTTACTTGAAATGACATTTTTTAAAACGCTAGCTTCTAATTTTTTTATATTTTATTACTTTTATCCTTAAAATATTTATTCAATTTTATTGTTACCTTTTTAAAATGTCATTTTACATTTTTCATATATTTCAATATTTACTTTTATCGAATACTTATGATTTAATAAGTTAGCTTAAAAAAGCTTTCAACTAGTTTTTTCAAACATTTCATCTAGTTTCTAGTTTTTTTAGTAGCTAAAACACTTTTTTGACTGTTTGGTAAACAAACTTTTTTTTAATAATTTTTAGCATCCTTTGAAACGCTACTTGAAGTGACGTTTTTAAAAATTTTAGTTTCTAGCTTCTAGTTTTTTTATATTTTCTTCTATTTTTATATTTAATATATTTATTGAATTTCTTAATTACCCTTTTTAAATAAATCATAATTATTTTTTTATCATTTTACATTTTTTAACTACTTCAATCACTAATTTTATTAGACACTTTTAATTTAATAAACTTTTTGTGTTTCTAGCTATCATCTTTCATCTTTAAGCTAAAAGTTAGTTTTTCAGCTTTCAATTAATTTTTTAATTTTCAACTAACTTTTCAGCTAATTTTACTAAATATAATCTAATTTTTCATAATATTTACATATGTATAAAATAAATTTATCATTTTAAAAATATAAAAACTGAAATTATCAGCAAGTATGTATGTTCTGGAGCTAAATATGCCTTTTACTTTTATTTTATGAGTGGCACTTAAAGTTTATGGTTTTGGAGTCGCACAAAAGTACAAACAAGAAAGTCACAAATGCACTGCAGAGTGCACATGCAACAATAAAAATAATGCTGAAAAGAGCGAAAGCGAGTTTAGAAGAAGCAGAATAACGCCTTAATTGTTGCCAAATATTTGGTGAGCCTGTCTAGACGTCTAGTAGTGATTCAGACAAATATACCCACGTGAGACGCGACCTGTAACTGTCAACCGTTGGATCTTCCACGTGGAATGAGTTAATTCAACAGTTAATAACCTCCATTAACGGCTACATTAACGAACAACAAGTTTCTAATTAAATCCCGTTCACCAAGATTCGTATTTCCTTGAAAGAGACGACGGACGTCCTTATACGACTACATTTGCCGACTTATGTCACCCTTAAAATCAAAGTGGGTCCCAAACTCCCATGTGCTTTAATTTGCCCCTTTTGTAAATCCTTCCACCATTTTAATTAATTTTTAATTTTATTATTAGTTAAAAATCTATTTAGTTGTTTAATAAATAAATTTATTTAGTAGTTTTTTTAGTAATTATTAATTTTTTTAAATATTACTTGGAGTAACTTTTTTTAAAATGCCAATTTTTAATTTTTAATTTTATTATATTTTTTTCCTTTATTATTTTTAATATATTTATTAAATTTTATGTTTATTTTTTATAAATAAATTATGATTTTATTATTTTCAATCATTTTATACTTTTCAGTTATTTTGACATCTAATTTTATCAAATACTTATAATTAAATAAACTAATTTTTCAATTTTCAACTTTTGTTACCAATTAATATTTTAGTTTCTAACTTTTAATTAAATTTTTAATTAATTTTCTCAAATATAACCTAAATTTTGAAATATTATTTATGTTTACTTGTGCTGTTTTGTTTTTCTTTATTTGACTTGATAGGTTATTTTGTTTTCAATTTTAAACAAAATATTTTATAATGTAATTGCTACCGATAGGTATTGTAGCTAGATTCTTTGTTGTCCACTAATCTAGGATTATATGTTTGTATTTTCATCTGTTTTCACTCCGTTGAATATATTGTTATAAGTGCGTCGTCGTGTAACATCTGGCCATTTTCTTATTAATGAAAACACAAGTCATTTCATACTTGCTTAAATTACGAACTTTTTTAATGTGTCCATAGGTGCATAATTTAAAACATTAAATAAATAATGTTAAACTTTTTTATTCGTAAAAATTGAACTAGATACTAAGAGATTTATGGTCGAGTAGCTTTGGCTGCTTCCTATTTACTTTAATATAAGCGGCTACGTGGCCTATTGGGAGCTTTAATATTCACACATCTTTTATATATATATATATATATATATATATATATATATATATATATTTAAAATGTTTCATTAATTAAAAGTGTTTATTATGTTCTTTGAAACAAAGATTAAGAATATAATAAACACTTTAATGAATGAAACATTTTAATTAACTATGTTATTCTCATTATATATCTCTCTTAATTTTTGTATGAATGTACTATTAAACATAGTGTTTAATAAATCACATATTAATTACTTACTAAGGTAAGGGATTTTTTTTAGAAAGTATTTAAATAGTCATTAACATTATAAAATACTATCTCAAGCCTTACTTATAAGAAACAAGTTGTAATGTATTTTACACTTGAACTTATTTCTTATAACTTAATAGGACCGAAGGTAGTAACAATTACTATCGAATAATCAATTTTACCTATATATATTTATAATCTTTCCTTTGCTCATGCCTCCAAAGGCAACTGCTCCTTCTTCAAGCAGCTTTAGGTTGAGGAACATAGAACTTTCCCTAGTCGTGTGTGATGAGCATCTACTCTCCAGGTACAAACTTAAACCATGACTTTTTCCTACCAAGGATATTTGTATCAAGAACAATATGAGATTTTGGTACCCAAATATATTTTGGGTCCAACAACATTAGTATCTTTAGACATTTGTTTCTTCTTATGGATACATCTAAACTTGGAGTGTCCTGACTTACCATAGAAATCACATTTGTCTAACTCATACTCTGATTTGGAGGGTGATATCCCCTTTTCTAGACCTAGGCTAGACTTATCATAAGGATGATGGAATTTTAAAAGCATATATGAACTTTCCAAAAATTTCCTAACGTCTTTCGTAAGACATGCTACTTCCTCTCTTAGTTTTTCAACTACAGAGGGTTCATCTATCTTACTGGCTTAACTTGGACTCTCTTCCAGAGTCTAGATTTCTTATTTAGATCTTTATTTGATTTCTTTAATTCAGTGTTTTCAAAGGCAAATGATTTAAATTTTTCTTTGTACTTTTTGCACTAAAGTGAAATCATATGATAGTTTTGAAGAAGAACATCATAGGACATATCCTCTTCATCATGCAATGAAGCATTGGAAGAGGTATCAAATTCAAAGCAAGTTTTTACCTTTACCTTCTCGTCCGTGTTAGCCATCAGACATATGTTAGCTTTCTCGTCATTTGAACTGCTACTATTCTCATTGTCTGAGTCGTCCCAAGTGACAATCAAACTCTTCTTTTTCTTGTCATCAAAGTATCTCCTTTTCTTTAGCTGGAGACACTTAGCCTTCATATGTTTGAGCTTTTTGCATTCATAACAGATGATTTCATTGTTTATACCTTGTATTTCTTTTTGAATCTTGTCTCCTTTCTTCTGGAGGAGTGTTTGAAATTTTCTTTCTTCTTAATCATCTGTTTGAACTTCCTATACATGAGAGTCACCTCATCATCTATGGACTCTTTAGAGTTATCTGATCCATCAAACTCAACAATTTGCACTTTAAGAGCTTTGGAAGAGCTTTCATTTTCTTGTTTTCTGGTGCTAGTTTCTCCAGACTTTAGGGGAACATAATCTTTCTTTTGTAGATGATCTTTGTTCTGAAGGTGAAATTCATGAACTCTAAGAATGCCTAATAGCTCATCTTGGGCAAGATTCTTTAAGTCTATACCTTCTTCTATAATTGTGGTCTTAGGTTCCCACACCTTAGGAAAATTGTCCAAAACCTTCAAGTTTATCTAGGCTTTGGTATGTTTGACCAAGAGCTTCCGAATTGTTTATAAGGACTTGTAGTCTTCCAAACATATCATCCACAAACTCTCCTTCCTTCATGGAAAAGCTCTCAGAGTGGCGAGTCAAAGTTGCAACTTTCCTAAGTCTAACATCTTATGTGCCTTCGCAGTTTAAGCTCAATGGGTCCTAAATCTTTTTGGAAATTTTAGCCTACATATTTTGTTATACTCATTTTTAGATAGGGCACATGCAAAGTATAAATGGCTTTCATGTTTAGCTCCATAATGGTCAGATCAACATTTGTCCATTCTACTTCAGGTCTGGGAATGAGAATGTCACCATTCACAACAATAAGCCATAGTTTGTACTAAGTGGACTAGATGTACATCTCCATTTTGTACTTCCAGTAAGGATAGTCCTCTCCTGTAAAGCCTGGTGGGCTCGTGAGGGATGTTCCCTCATAAATGAACTTAACATAGTTGTTGTTATTTGTCATCATGATCTTTTCCTCTAGGCATTGTCTGGTGCTCAACCCTTAGAGGCTGAGCTCTGATACCAAACTTTAAAGAAAAATATCACAAGGGGGGTTGGATTGTGATTTTAGAAATTTTTAAAGCCTTTTTTTGAAAAGAAAAAAGTTATCGTCTCAATAAAACTTTGGAAGACAGATAATGAATTTTCACAAAACATGTCCTGATGATGAAATCAGATTTTGTAAACACAAAAGTGTTTTCCAAAAACAAAATCAAATTCAAACCCTAGGTCAGTTTAAAGCAGAAGATAAATAAATGTATATCTGACACGGGAAATTATATTAATTCATCTTTACCATTAAGACTACGTCCAAGTCTTGGCAAACCACCAAGTTCCACTAACTTCTCAAAAGTTACAAGTATTCTGTTAGGACCTCTTCTAGCTCTTACAAACCATGCTCTACCCCAAGCTTGATACAATCCAATATTTTTTGCCCTACCAAACAATTACCGGCTCTACACAAATCAAAAATATTTGTTATTGTGTTTCCACAATGACCAACTCTCTCAGGGTCTTATAGATGAAAACCTCAACACTTTGTCTATTCTTTCAATATGTTCAAGGTGTTTTGATAGTTTTTTTAAACTTTACAAGAAGATACAAGGAGCTTTTTACAAAACTAATATGAATGAATGCACATAAGGTTCATAAGCCATTTCTTCAAAGCTTATGATATATATAGGCCTTCATCTTCAAGTGTCCATTGTCTCATTACTACTAGAAAATAGGCTTTTAATATTGGTTTTTGGACTTTCAACATCAGTTTTTAATCGATGTTGGAACCACCAATGTTAAAAGTATCAACATTAATATCAGTTTTCAAAAATCAATGTTAATATAGACTACATAACATCGGTTTTTTTTTAGAAAACCAATGTTGCATAATAAGAAATAAATGAAAAAAATGTAAAATATGTAAAATCAACATCCTTTTCAGAAAAAACCGATGTTGTAGTATACATTACAACATCGATTTTACTATAAATTGATGTTGCTTTATGTACACAACATCGATTTTCTAAAAACTGGTGTTAACATTGCATAATAACATCTGTTTTTAGAAAAAACCAATGTTGAATTATGCTTAACAACATTGGTTTTCGTAGAAACCATGTTGTTATGTAGCAAGACATTGGTTTTTTCTAAAAATCGTTGTTATTATGCATAATTCAACATCGATTTTCTAAAAATCGATGTTGTTATGCAACGTTAACATCAATTTTTTTAAAAACCGATGTTGATTTATGCATCACATCGATTTTAGAAAAATCGATGTTGATTTTTGTAAATTTTTTTAATATAATGTCTGTTTTTTTAATATGATCCAAACATGCACATTAAAACATAGACCAATTCAAAAGTACAATTTTTGCATTTATGATTGAATAATTACTATGAATTATAAGAAATAGTCAAGAAAAACAATAATGTCAATACATAAAATCATTTACTATAACAGATTCTAATTAAACTATTTATACAATTGTAAAATCCCTTAAACACCTAGTGTGTCATTTTTAACTCTAAGATAAAATTTTGCCCATTGAATGCAAATTGCCTTTAATCTCTCTGATTCCAATGGTCTTAGATTAGTAAAATACTGCATGATATAATAAAACATAACTTAATAAGTATAAATAAAAATTAGTATAACAAATAAAATTAGTTTTGAAGTAAATAATTACCAGTTCCCAATTATCCCTGAAACCTCCTAGTACTATCGTTGACATCCGATGCATCACATAATAGCTGCACTTGGTGATTCCTCTTTGCTTATTACACTAAATTAGTAAGATATTCAAAGTTAATTGGAAATTAGTGTAAATAGTAATAAGTGTAATTTTTAAGACATCAACCATTTGTTTAAATGACTTATTTTAACTGTAATCCATTTAGCAGTAGCCTTGGATTTACTTCCTTGAATATCGTTGAATCCCTTCAAAGCACTGGTTAAGAGAAACATGCATGCATATTGTACAATTAAAATATTGATGTCTTACAAATAATAAAGTAAATGTCTTACAAATTACAACTGACCTGTTAATAATTTCTTTCAAGTAGTTGTCGGCTTATTGTGCAAGGAACAAAACCAAACAACAACATTGTCCTTAGGACATATAACGACCAGTTTCCAATGTGCACTACATTGTAGAACATTAAGTTATTACAGTGCATATATTATTTAAATTGATTTGTACAATTTTACTTATCCATTCAAGTAGGCTCCTAGGTAGACATGTTTATGTGAATTCTGCATCCATTTCATAATATAATCTTCAGATTGAAATTGCGATTGCTCAGATCTCTGAATGGACTGTGGCTCAAGGAATCCATGCACAGGCATAATCCGATTGCAGACTTAAGTCATTCATATGCCTATTGTTGTTAAAATCAAGTTATGCATCAATTTAAAACAATTGATTATGTATTGGACTGTAAAGTGACTTATAGAATCCACAGTTTTAACACAAAGATGTTGAGACATTGAACACCATGTATTATTTCAGAAAGATCTTCATGATTTATGTACAAGGGGACATCCTCATTATACACCCCAAACACAGTTGTATCCCACGACACCTGCATAGACTTGAGGAAAAGATGCGGAATCGTTAATGTCATATGTTATAGGGGATCATCATCAAGTTTCGACTTATGTACAAGTTTGGTCGGTCCCTGATTATGTTACATAGTTTATAAACATAAGTCAATGACAGTCAACACTTTATTTGTAACAATTCCTTTTTTAATAATAATAAACACCACTAAAGGAAATATTTATTCTGAAAAAGCATGTACTATGTCAGCCAATCAAGGAAGGTGTTAAGGGCATTCCCCATTAACTGAACTTTTTTAGTGGGTACAGGGACGCGAGCATCAACATCTCGAACTTCCTCAACACCCACCTTCACTTGATCATTGGCCAAAGGAACATTGTGCACAGTTGTTGACCCCTCATAAACACTTCCAAGGACAACCAGGTGGGGAAGATTCTCATCAACATTTATTTAAGAAATAGAAGCTACATATGGATTTATACAAACGTTGTGCACCGAAATGATTCAAATTAAGGGTACTGAGAATGGGGCAATGTTGCATACTCTATCTACCTAAATGTTGCATATTCTTCCTATCCTAATGTGGTGTCACATACTTTATCTTCTTCACGCAGACAATACAGAAAAATCACTTATATTCAATGGCAATTCGTGTCCAAAAAAAAATTAAAAAAAAAACAAGTTGCATGTTGATTAGTCAATCCCAAACACATAGGAAGGTAGACATTGTAAGCAACTTAATTTCACATAAATAACCATGGCATATATATCGCATATTTTCACCAACATCGGTTCCCTCTTCAATATAAATAATAATGTGTAAAACAAAACAACTAGAATGATGAAAGGAATGCCATGAAATGCTAACCTCCAGAGTTTCAGCGCCACCACAAGACCGGGAGAGCAAGAGACTGACACCGCGAGAGCGAGAGAGTGACACCCCTTTCACACAACTTTTAAAATTTGTGTTTACTTAAATCTACTCAAAATAATTAGAATACCTCATTCGTTTTGACTTAATAACTATTAAATTCTATTGAAATAAATGATATTTTATCCTTTAAAAATGTTATTTAACAATATATTATAGAATTTTTTTAATATTTTATCTTTAGTAACTAGATTCTATTTTTTCATTTTATATATAATAATTTTTATACAAATAATCCTGAAGTGGAATTTTAGTAATTAGAATAACTTTTTACTATTTCAAAATAAAAGTTTTAAGTGTATTGATTACATGGAATAAAAAAGTTCACTAAAATGTGTCAATAATATAGTGAAATGTTTTT
>PYAF01000603.1:268828-286381 GCA_007407185.1 Glycine tomentella
TAAAGTTCCTAGAAATTCTATTCTAGATTTTCTTGTCACCTATTAGTAATTTATTACCTAGGAGTATTGTATTGAAATTTTTCTAATCTCTATTCTAGGTAAAAAAAATCCTTTAATCACATATTACTAATTGATCTAAAACATTTCCTAAATTACACATTTAACACGTATATAAAAATATTGGGGTGTTACAGAGTGTTTCTACCATGTGTTGCTGAGTGTTTCTATAAATCTATGTTGAGTTGAGTACTGTGCTGGATCTATGTTGAATGGTTAAAGCATATGAGAAATAAATTGGAGATTAATGGTGAAGATGAAATAAAGACAAATCATTGCATATTTCATCTGCATTTGACCTCAGAGCGGAGGTATATTCCACCAGAGTGAGGCTTCCACTAGAGTGGGTGGAGCTATCTTGACTATGGTACCATTTAACCTCAGAGCGGATGTATATATTCCACCAGAGCGGGTGAGGCTTCCACCAGAGTGGGTGGGGCTATTTTGATTATGGTACCATATGTTGAGAAATTGGTGATAACCTGAGATCTCAGTCATGCATCATTTAAATCAAGAATCATGTATCCATTATGAACTCTGTTATGTATCTAATTTTATGATGTATTATTTTACTGTTATCTTACCTAACTATGTCTATCATATACTTACCCTATTTTGTGTCTGTGGTTGACACCTGTGATGACCCCAATCTGTTGGGAGAGCAGAGAAACAGTGAAATATTAAGCTAAAATGATGATGGAGAAGCTTGGATGATTTGTGTTCCATGCTTGGTGTACTATTGTCTCTGAGGCCATGAAATTTGTATTGGACTATTTTGGGTTGTTGGTCTGTATTCGAACTATATTATGGTTTGTATCTGAATAATATTATTGTAATGAACTGTATGATACTTTATTTTGTACTAAGAAATATTTAATGGCAACTATTTTATTTGAAGTTTCATTGGAAGTTTGTTTTAAAAAAAATGAAGAAAAACGATTTGGTAAATAAATTTCTGTATAAAACAAGCGAAAAATTTTAGACGTTACACTAGTTACTATGTTAAATATTATGGGTTGAATCAATTTGTAGCCACCCATCACTAGGGTGTACACTCGCAAGCAACGAGTAAGAGAAGCAACAATTCTGGATCACCCAAGGAGTGCTGACCACCCAATAAACACGATCCACCCAAGGGGCGCAAGGTCAAGAGATGCGAATCAAGGGGACATGATCATTGATGCGAATCAACGGGACATGACCCTTGGTGATCACCCAACAGACACGATCCACCCAAGGGGCGCAAGGTCAAGAGATGTGAATCAAGGGGACATGGCCCTTGGTGAAGA
Source organism: Glycine tomentella (assembly GCA_007407185.1). Classification (NCBI taxonomy): domain Eukaryota; kingdom Viridiplantae; phylum Streptophyta; class Magnoliopsida; order Fabales; family Fabaceae; genus Glycine; species Glycine tomentella. Next base: position 270,175 of record PYAF01000603.1, read on the forward strand.
GTCACAACCATTCTGAATAATTGTGTCTATTAAGAATAGATGTTAGATGCAGTATAAATAGATGTAAACCAGATTAGGAAGGGGAGGGAAAAACAAAGAGGGAAAAGTCTAAATTGTGGAGAGGCAGACTCTCGAAAACCTGTGTTATTAGAAAATATCTCAATATTACTTATATAAAATTTCTATTTCATCTTTTCTATTATTATATTCCATCTTCTCTGTTCTTATCAATTTGGTATCAGAGCATCGATCAGGTACTTTGTTTCCAACAATGGTGACAACTCGATTTAATTCCGATAATCCAGACACAATGGAGAGAATTTTGGAAATGTTGATGGCGGACCGACAAAATCGAGAGGCAGAACGACAATAACTTGAAACGCGTTTTGCGCACCTAGAAGCCATGGTGGAAAATTTGTCTAAACAGTCGGAAGAGGGCACTTCTGGAGGTTTTGTTAATGGAAAAGAGACACCCAAGGACCACATCGAAGAAGGAAAACAGAACGATGGAGAAAAGTGGAAATCCCCATATATGATGGAGAATCCGATGCTTATAGTTGGATAAATAAATTGGAACGCTTCTTTCAATTGAGAGATATACTAGAAGAAGAGAAAATTCAGGTAGTTATGGTGGCACTAGATGGAAAGGCGCGCCATCTTGGTTCCAATGGTGCGAAAACTGCAATTCTGATATTGGATTGGGAGATTTCAAACTTGCTATTCTTGAAAGGTTCTGAACTTCAACCGCTCTCAACCCTTCTGCTACCCTCCTGGCACTTAAACAAGAAGAAACGGTGGCAGAGTATGTTGAGCAATTCGAAAGGTTTGCAGCTATGCTAAAGGATGTTGGTGAAGAATGTTTAAAGGATGTAATAACCTGCCTCGTCGCTACGATATCACTAACTCTTAAATCGTGCAGATCTCAATTTTAATAAAAACTCCATTAATTTGATTATGAAAATGATGGTAAATTTTTCGTGATAATACAATTATCATACAATATTACAATTACATAATTAAACACATATATACGTATATATTAAATCAGTACATGTCATCCACATGTTAGAACTTCCTAAAAGTTTTACATGTATATACACCTGAAATTACATATCTAACAAAAAGCCAAAGAAACTAAGAAACAGTTGATTAACAAAACAATTCTTTCTCCAAAAAGAATTTCAACGTTATCACGGGCAAAAGCACCTAAATGGTGTTTTCAAAAACATTATTTACGAATACGGTGCAGTGGGAAAAATATTTACCAATATGGGGCAGCCTAACACGCCTGGCTTGGGCGTGTTTAAACACGCCTGGCTTAGGCGTGTTTGTGCTGCCCCCTCCCCTATATATACCCCCAAAAAGTTACTATTTACCATTCCATATCTTTCACCCTCTCTCTAAAATTTGCTCTGCTTCTCTCTAGAAGTTGGGCGCGGATATTTCTGAAGCGAAGCCTTGCCAACAAGTAAGCGAAGTTCATTATTTTATGTAATGTGTTATATTTTGTAATTAGGAAATTGTTAGGGTCATATTAAACTGTTAGTGATGTAATTATATTTTAATAAAATAAATGTTAGGTTAGTTTAAAATTGTTTCAGTTTAGGGTTTATGGATTACATTTTAGAATGTAGGGTTTAGAAAATTGTCAATTATTTAATATGTTATATTGTTTAATTAGAAAAATGTTATGAGCATATGAATTTGTTAGCGACATAGATTGAGGTTCATAGAAAATTGTTTATGTGTATGTTGGTTTAATATGTAGTGTTTGTGCTTTAGTGTTTGGGTTAAATGGTTAGGATTTAGGGTTTAGGATTGACGGTCTAGGGTTGTAGGGGATAGGGTTTAGGGTTTCAATGGGCAAGGGTACAAGGTGTTAGGGTTTAGGGTTTAGGTGTTGTTGGGGTTTGGGTTTAGGGATTAGGTATTAGGGTTTAGGATTTACGGTCTAGGGTTGTAGGGGGTAGGGTTTGGGTTTCAATGGGCAAGGGTACAGGGTGTTAGGGTTTAGGGGTTGTTGGGGTTTGGGGTCTAGGGTATAAGTTTGGTGGGCATAGGTACTTTGGGTTAGGGCTGAGGCGGACCCACGGTGAGGCACATGATCAGGGGTTGGGTGTTGGGGTTAAGGTTTCGATGGGAATGGTTAACAGGTGTAGGGTTCACGGTTGAGGGTTTAGGGTTTAATGTTTATTACTTCAGACAATTATTTTTACAGTAATTGTGAATCGGACATATTTAGGGTTTAATGTGCAGTGTTTCTGCTTCGGTGTTTGGGTTAAATGGTGAGGGTTTTGGGGGTTGGGGTTTGGGGATTAGGGGTGCTTCGTTTAACGTTTATGATAGACAAGAAAAATTTGTTTGAAAGATACTGATTCGTACGTGTTTTGTTTATTAAGATACTGATTAGATGGCTGATTCATGTTCCACTGATTCGTCGCGATCTGGATCCGATCACGAGGGTGAGCCCATGGATCCAACAGCCTATGTTGTCCCTACCCCATACAAGTGGGGCGCTTTGCGTAGGCGTACTCAGGGCACCCACATTTCACAAGCTGTGTGGAACGAGGGCACAGTTCGAGTATTGAAGACTCGATGTGGTAAGGTGACGGCGGGACCACATCACGACGATATACCTGATGTCGTTTGTGATATGTTGCGTGATGCTGGCTTTCTTCATGTCGCACGCATGCGACATATTCAGGTATGCAATTATGAAATGAGTAAAGAATTGTTAATTTCATAACTGTACTTGTTTATTCATTAATAATTTTTTTAGATGGATGCTGAGCTTATTAGTGCTCTGGTTGAGTGATGGAGGCCAGAGACTCATACCTTCCACATGCCACAGGGAGAGATGACCATCACGTTGGAAGATGTGGCTGGTATTTTGGGATTGCCCACGGAGGGCAATGTCGTTACTGGAGTGACGGTAGCCGATTGGGTGACCGTCATTGAGGACGTTTTTGGTCACGAAGCTGAGGAGGACACCGAGTTGAGAGGTGGATATTTGTGACTGTCTTTCTTTGATAGAGATTTTGCGCATTGGGGTGAGGTGGTTTTCGAATTGGTTAACGTGATGCGGTTTACAAAGGCCCACATTGCACGGCTTATTGGAGCATGGCTGTTGTGCGACCGATCTGGAGGTAGCATGATCGCAGCACGTTATATCCCGTTGCTTGCTGGGGAATTCACGGACATCGGTGGATACAGCTGGGGCTCCGCGGTCCTTGCACATTTGTTCAGACAAATGTGCGAGTGTACAGATCCAGGTAGAAGTGACATTGGTGGATGTCATATGTTGCTTCAGGTGTGGGCGTGGCTTAGATTCCCACCCATTGCTCCAGCTATTCCGCTACCTACACAGGCGGAGTGGCATTTCGGACACTGGTATGTGTGACTGTATTTTGCTTTTGTTAACAATTGTTACAATTAAGTCCTATAGTATACTAATGTTAGTTATTTTGAAATTAGGTTTAACGCTTTCGGCCGGTTTAAACCGCACGAGCTGGTCTTGTATAGGATGGCATTGGATTCCCTCACTCGACACGAGGTACGTCTAGTAATTTTTCAGTAATTGTATGTTTGCATTTGTGGTACATGTTAGAAAATGCTGTGTTTTTTGGTCTGTACAGGTAGTCTGGCAACCATATGGAGACTACGACTTTCTTGGTGCATCTGAGCATCAGCGACTGTTGTGGATGGCAACAACTCCAATTATATGCTTCCACATAGTTGAATATTCTCAACCGGATAGATGCATGCGCCAGTTCGGGAGGGATCAGCCAATCCCACGTGCTCCCAGGAAGCTTAAGGGTGTGCATGACCTTTCGCTGCGTGGCAAACGAGAAGACAATTGGGTTCGTAAGCTCAGACTGTTTATTATACGCTAGGAGGTTAGGGACCAGCACATTGACCTTCCCTCTTGCTTCAGGGGTTGCTGTCACCACACCATGAGTACATGGTTTGGTATAGAAAAATCAAAAGAAGTTCAATAATTCAAAGATCAATCAAAATGCTTACTTGAAAAATTCATCAAAATCTGTAACATGCAACTATTGTATGATGAAAGGACATACATCCTATAAATGCTATACTAGGAGATTCTATGTGCCTAATGGAGATTGTATTTGGGTGCAAAAGAAGAAGAAAATAGCTAACCCCTATGGACCCAATCTCAATTGGGTACCTTCCTATACAAATTGATTTGAATTTTGCAGGTATGTCTGAGAGCAAGATCTTCATTATGGTATCTTGATAGTGGATGCTCTAGACATATGACTGGTGACATGTCAATGCTCACAAATTTGTCTCTTAAAGATGGATGATTTGTCACCTATGGAGATAACAACAAAGGGAAGATCATTGGAGAAGACAATATAGGAGACAGCTTCAAAACCAAAATCAGAAATGTTCTTTATGTGGAAGGTTTGAAGCACAATCTCCTAATTATAAGCCAACTTTGTGATAAAGGGTTCAAAGTGTCATTTAATGACAATTACTGCATGATATGTGATGGACAAAATGGTGAGGTGATTCATATAGGTAAAAGAAAAGGTAATATCTATTTACTCTCCATTGATCATGCATTTTTTCACAACACTTCTTGCTTAGTAAGTAAAATTGATAAATCTTGGTTGTGGCATAGAAGAGCAAGTCATATTAACATGCATCATATGAACAAGCTAATTAAAAAGGATTTAGTCATTGGATTACCCAAACTCAAGTTTGAAAAGGACAAATTATGTGATGCTTGTCAAAAGGGGAAACAAACAAAAAATTCTTTTCAAAGTAAAAATGTTGTTTCCCCTTCAAGACCCCTTAAATTACTTCACATAGATTTGTTTGGTCCTTATAGAACTATGAGCTTAGGAGGTAATTACTATGGACTTGTCATTGTAGATGATTACTTTAGATACACATGGACTCTATTTTTGAAATCCAAAAGTGATGCTTTCAATGCTTTAAGAAAATTGGCCAAACTTGCTCAAAATGAAAAGGAGAGCAAAATTATCTCAATAAGAAGTGATCATGGTGGAAAATTCCAAAATGAACATTTTGAAAAATTCTGTCAAGAAAATGGAATTAACCACAATTTTCAGCTCCAAGAACACCTCAACAAAATGGTGTTATGGAGAGGAAAAATAGATCCCTTGAAGAACTGTAACGTCCTTCCAATTACTATATTATGCCTAAGTCATAATAAGTAACTAGAAGATGTTAATTTTTCTAATGTGTATTTTTTAACCAAAATCGATTGAGAAAAACTTATCTCAATCTTAGAAAATTACGCTTATATAGAGCCTGTAGAGAGTTTTTGGTCTCTTTAGTAAATTACAACTTAGTAATAACTTGTAAATAATACCCTACAATAATAGTAATGTCCATATATTACAAAGCATATAACAAAATACTACAAGTCCACAACATTAAAAAAAATCTTCTAACTTGTCCTCACTTTGTAGCTCCTCCTTTCGATTTACCTGTCTGGAATGACACGGGAACATACTAAAACAGTGAGAATTCCAAAGAATTCCCAGTAGGTGAAAATTTACTTATCATACAGTGTCATCGTCATCATTTCAGCTACTTCAGTTTATTAAGAAAACATGTGAACAATTTTAGTTGATTTTTAATTTCATAAACATATAATCCGAAGTAGATTCATTTTATTCACAAACACTTAAAAATAATCTCATACTTCATCATTAATGCAACCATCATTTTCAATCATGTCAATGCATAGCTTACCCTTGTTATTTTCCTCTTTAATACCCTAAACTAGACAATGAGCTCATTACTAGACTTAGGTGGCTCTCGTAGGGTCGTGCTCAGCTCAACTGTATCACCCTTTGGGGTCCCATAGGGTCGTGCTCAGCTTAACTGTATCACCCTTGGGTCAATATGTCTTTCCCGCAGGGTCGTGTTCGGCTTAACCGTATCACTCGTTGGGTACCATCAGGGTCGTACTCAGCTTAACTGTATCACCCTTCAAGTATTATCTTTCTTTAGTCTTTCCCTTAGGGTCGTGCTCGGCTTAATCGTATCACCCTTCAGGTCTTATCTTCTTATCTTTCTTAATTCACATGACATGCTAAATGACATAGAAAGCTACATAACTCATGTCATACAATTATGCCACAAAAAATCAAGATTTCATCATCATACAAAAACACTTTTCAAGAAAATCATAACAAAGAACATGATAACAACAAGATTTCTTACTACATATGATTCAGTTCTTCCTATAATCTATGCTAATTTACAAGTCATTAAATTCCCATCTTTTAGTAAACTAGACTTCCCAATCTTTCTAAAAAGGTATCACATGCTTCAATTGGAGTTCTAAAACTCTAACTATAGCATATTAATAACAACACTCCAAGGCTGCCAGCAAACTCAAAATTCTACACTAACATCTCTTAGTGTTTTTGTGACTGCAAGCAGTACACTATCTAGAGTTATATAAATTTTTTATATGTTATAGTTAACACATAGATCTTCAATTCCATATATCATACACCTTATTTGAGTAAAAAATGAGAGAGAACTAAATTTTGTAAAACGGATGGCAGAAGCTATTTGGGTGTGGACAGTTTCGGACAGCTTGAGCTAAAATAATTTCTGGGAATGATTCACAGCTTAGTTTGGTCCCATATTTTAGGACAACATAGAGGACATCCTAAGCTTTAAAATGAGTGGTCAAACATCTTGTTTGGTTAAGTATAGGGGGAGATATGGAAATTTTAAAACAGTCCAAAATTCAGCTTACAACAATACGAATAATCACTAGAATCAAATGATAAATAAACCTAACTTTCACCTACCTCAAACAAGTTTTCTTCCAATTCCTCCAAGTATGTCTGCACCTCAAGTTATTGAAAGAATGAAAGGCTTGTCTAGTATTTGATGTTTTGGAAACGTGAAGAAGGCAACAGAAGTGAGAGGTTTCACGTGGAATAGGTGGAAGAATGGAGTTTTGAATATGACTTCCACTTAAGGCCTTCCTCCCTTTATATAGAGTTTGGAAAATAATGAAATATTCAAGGACATTTCTACCCTTTCTAGCTAGTTACTCCCATTTGGTTTCATTAGAACTTAGTTTCATCTCATTCCATTTCATTCTAACTAAGCTCTATCCTTTATAAAAATCTTCTAAGTCATAATGACTTTCTTCCAAGTGTCCCTCCACTTGGCAAGTTCATGAATCTTCTTCATTATTCTATCTATTTCACGTGTCCAACAAGGAGATATAAGAGAAGATTTTTCTTTTCTTCATGCCATAATTGTACACATGTATTTCAAGGTTATGATGGCTTCTTATTCCTTCATCAATGGTGGCTTACAAGTGGCTAGGTATTTCTTAAGCCTTCATGATTCTATCTTATCATTTTAATTTATGAATCTTAAGATATTTTTCTACTTATCATGTTTTCATTTCCTTAAAGAGAAGAAAATTGTATGGTTCTCCTTGTTTTCATATGTCACTTTCATGAAGAAGAAGAATTCAATTCCAACATGACTTCACACATGGCATTCCTTAAGAGGAAGTAAAATTCAATTTGAACTCTTCTACCTAAAGGATAATATTAAATAATAGAACTCTAGAGTTTTCCAGAAACTGACTTCAATTACAGTATAAATTGCTCACAAGCAGTCTATAAAGAGTGCTACACAGACCTGACATACAAGACTGGTCTTATCTTAATTCTGATTGGTCCGTTCTCCTTCTAACCATCAAAATTACTAAACCATCTTATTGAATAAGTCTATTCATCCTACAATTAAGAGAAAATTCCACAGATTCTATTTATCATTTTTTTTCATATTTTTCTGATGCTTGAATTCTCCTAAATAAAATTTCAAAGTTATTACCGTATGAAATTCATAGAAATTCTATTCTGAGGCTTCTTGTCACAAAGTATATTGGTAATTTGCCATCCAAGGGCACTCTGTAATTTCATCAGGCTTTCACAAAATATCAAAGGGTGTCTTGGTAATTTTTTTGCCTCAAGGGTACTATGGTAATTTGCCATTTACCCTAGCGATTGTAATTTTAAAATATCCAAGGGTATTTGTGTAATTCTAGCTCAAGGGTATTTCCGTAATTTCTGCTTCAAAGGAAGGGTAATATGGTCATTCTCCTTTAAGCATTTTTTGTAATTTCTCTTTTTATCTCTAACTAACATATTTAAATTTTTTGGGATGTTACAAAAAAGGTGCAAGAACTCTTCTTAATGAGACAAATTTGCCTAAATATTTTTGGGCTGATGCTGTAAGTACAGTTTACTACACTTTAAATAGATTGTTAATAGGCCTATTTTAAAGAAAACCCATTATGAACTATACAAAGATAGAAAACCAAACATTTCTCATTTGAGAGCATTTGGCTGTAAGTGTTTTGTTTTAAATAATGGCAAAGAATCACTTGGAAAATTTGATGCTAAAGCTGATGAAGCCATTTTCCTTAGATATTCATTACATAGCAAAGCATACAGAGTTTTCAAAAAAAGAACCTTGTGCATGGAAGAATCTGTACATGTGATTTGTGATGAATCTAATCCCTCCAAGGAGGAAAAGAAATATGATGTAGATGCAGGTCCTTTGGAGGAGTTTATCTAGCTAAATGATTCAGTGGTTAAAGAAAAAGAAGAACCAATTACTGAAGCAACACAATCAACACCAGTCCAAGAGCCAAAAGATTGGAGAACTACAAAAGATCTATCCCTTGACAATATCATTGGTGAAGTCTCAAAGGGAGTATCTACTAGATCTTCATTAAGAAACCTCTGCTGTAATATGGCTTTTGTTTTACAAATAGAACCTAAAAATATTGATCAAGCCTTAAGTGATGAACATTGGATAAATGTCATACATGATGAATTGAATCAATTTAAAAGAAGTGAAGTTTGGGAACTTGTTCCTAGACCTTCTTTTCTCAAACCTATTGGCACTAAATGGGTTTTTAGAAACAAACTTGATGAGAGTGGAATCATAGTCAGAAACAAAGCTAGATCGGTTGCAAAAGGTTACAACCAAGAGAAAGGTATTGACTATGAGGAAACCTTTGCACCAGTTGCAAGGTTGGAAGCCATTAGGTTATTACTTGCATATGCATGTTTAATGGGTTTTAAACTTTTTCAAATGGATGTTAAAAGTGCCTTCTTAAATGGATATATTATGGAGGAAATATATGTGGAGCAACCTCCTGGTTTTATTGATTTCAAACATCCAAATCACATTTTTAAACTTAAGAAAGCTCTCTATGATTTAAAACAAGCTCCAAGATCTTGGTATGAAAGGCTAAGTAAATTTTTGCTTGAGCAATCTTTCATAAGGGGACATGTTGATAAAACCTTGTTCATCAAAAGACAAACAAATGATACTTTATTGGTTCAAATATATGTTGATGATATATTATGCAAAAAATTTTCCACCACTATGCAAAATGAGTTTGAAATGTCAATGATGGGAGAATAAACATTCTTTCTTGGACTTCAAGTGAAGCAAATGAAGGATGGAACATTTCTAAACCAAACCAAGTATTGCCTTGAAGTGATCAAAAAGTTTGAAATGGAGAAAAGCAAAGATGATGCAACTCCAATGACAACTTCAACCTATCTAGACTCAGATGAAAAGGAAAAAAGGTTGATGAGTCAAAGTTTAGAGGAATGATTGGATCTTTGCTGTATTTGATGGCTAGTAGCCAGATATTATGTTGAGTGTGTGTTTGTGTGCAAGATATCAGGCAAATCCCAAAGAATCACACCTCACTGCAGTCAAAAGGATTCTCAAATATCTCAAATCAACTCCAAAAGTTGGCCTTTGGTATCCTAAAGGTGCATCACTTAACATTGTTGGTTATTCTGATTCTGATTTTGCAGGATGCAAATTGAATAGAAAAAGCACTAGTGGAACTTATCATCTACTAGGAAGTTCACTGATCTCATGGCATTGTAAGAAACAATCTTGTGTTGCTTTGTCAACAACTGAAGCTGAGTACATCTCTTCTGGAAGTTGTTGTGCTCAAAGTCTATGGTTAAAGCAGCAATTGCATGATTATGGTGTGGAATTAAAAGAAATACTTCTCCTATGTGACAACACAAGTGCTATCAATATTTCCAAGAATCCAATAATGCACTCAAGGACCAAACATATTGAGATAAGACATCATTTCCTTAGATATCACATCCAAAAAGGTAATATCAAAATTGACTTCATTGATACCAATAATCAATTGGCTGATATATTCACTAAATCTTTGGCTAGAGATAGATTTTACACTCTTAGAAACATGCTAGGTATCTTGGATGAATCAAATCTTCATTAGCACGATTGTTATGTGCTTATCCATGTGAAATAGCTTCATACTTGTTCCATCATCACATATGCCTTCAATTTTCTAGTTGTGTTGCATAATACACTGTTCATTCTAATAAATTGTCTGTAATAATCGATTAAAATCACTTAAAAAGCTTTTTAGGATGAATTTTGAACTCATGTAATCGATTATAGCATTGAGATAATCAATTAATTGGCCTTCGAAGATATTTCAAAAAGCCAAAGTTCACTGGAATATTCGATTACAATATATGGTAATCGATTAAATTGCTGAGAATTTGTTTTTAAAAAGTTCAAATCCTTCTGGAATAATCGATTATACATCGAATTAATCGATTACACAAGCTTCAAATTGATTATGTATTTCAAATATCTCTGTAATAATCGATTACAATGCATGGTAATTGATTAAATTGACTGAAAATTTTTGAAAAATTTGAATTATTTCTGTAATAATCGATTACGTAGAGATAACAATCGATTTCAAATCATCTTCTTCAACTGAATCTTACTAAAATAATCGATTACTGGTAGGGCAGAAAGTGATTTTGCTTACGAATTAATCGATTACATGAGCATATAATCGTTTATTCATGGATTTATTGCAAAATCTATTAGTTTTTCTTAGAAATTGTAACTGCCCATCTGCCACCTAATTCAAACTTGAATCTTCTATGTCTTAATGGTAGTGGGTTAATTCGTACTAACTGTTCCTAATTTCAAATTTTGAATCTTTGGTGCCCAAAATGCTCTATAAATACAACCCTTGTTGAAGGAAGCAATCACACCTTTCTCATGTTCTCCCTTAAACACTGTTGTGTTCTTCTTCTCTCTGAGTTTAGAAACTTTGCTCAGATAGTCTCTCATTCCTTTTAAGCCATGTCTACCTCTAAAATAGTCAAAACCTTCAAAAGAAAGGCTGGTGAAACCTCTAACATTGTTGTCAATAGGTTAGACCACTGGTTTCCTGCTGAGAGAGATAAGATAACCTACCTTCAGTTCAATGCCACAAAATTTATCTGTTCCCCCAAATACCTGGAACTTGACTGGTTCATTAGGGAAGGTTTTCAATTCCCTACTTTTCTTGAAACCCAAGGGTAAGGAAATTTGTTGAGATGAAGGGTACTTACTACCCTGCATTAGTGAAGGTGTTTTACACCTGTGCTAAGGGCTCTATGGATGGAACCCTTAGGTCTCAAGTTAATGGAGTAGCCATGGAGATTACTCCTGAGATTTGGGAAGCTGTAGCTGGAATTTCCTTTGAAGGTGAAAGGAAATTTGAAAGAGAGGTTGAGGGGTACAATAAGGTGGAAACCTACAGGGGGATACTTCTTGATTAAATACGCTCCTGTAACAGCTTTTAATCGATTAAATTTATAAAGATTTTTTGTAAAGATTCTATTTATAAAGATTTTTTGTAACCGCTTGTAATCGATTAAATACGCTCCTGTAATCGATTATTTAGCATATGTAATCGATTACACACGCTCCTGTAATCGATTAAAGTGTTAATAAAGATTCTGGGTAGCAACAACGAGCAATTTAATCGATTATCCCGACGTGTAATCGATTAAAGCAGGCACAATTAAAAATGTATTTGTACTATGTAATCGATTATAATAATTGGTAATCGATTAAAGCAGACATTATAAAAAACCATGTTTGAACTAAGTAATCGATTACAATAAATGGTAATCGATTACACCAGAGTGATGTTATTTTCTATGAGTAATGTAATCGATTACAGCTCAGTAGTAATCGACTAAAAAGGACACAAAGGCAGATTATGTATATACTAAGTTGAAATAATCGATTAATCCGATAAAGTAATCAATTAAACTATTCTTGAGAATTTTCTAGAAAGCAACAAGAACAAAATAATCGATTCTTTGCTTATATAATCGATTAAACCAGTGAAATGCTATTTTTCCAAAAACACTTAGTTTATTTAAAGATTCAAAACAATTTCGTAATGCCTTGTGTTTTAATTCTTAAGCTTATGAATGATATGAATGCAATGACTTGGATCATCAAAACACTTCCTTCCTTTTACATTTGATCACAAGCTTTTCTTCAATTCTTCAAACATGTTGAAAGTCCAAAACACTTCTTTGTCTTCAAATCTCTTTTAGGCTTCAAGTAATCCCCCCTCAAATCAACAATCTCCCCCTTTTTGGCTTTAAACATGCCAAATTTGAAATTGAATAGCATTGGGTCTTTGTGATTAAATGAGGAGATTTCATACCATTTTTCTGAGCTTTCTTAACACCTGAAAAATTCAAATTCCTTTGCAAGACAAGTGTTAAAGACATTTGTTTCTAGCTTTAGCATTCATTCTTAACATTTATTTGTTCATTGCAACCACTTTGAGTCTTTAACTCCCCCTAATTTTTCCAGATTATGCGGTTAAATTTTTAGTTAAAAAATGTGTAAAAAAACAGGGACAAACAGAGGTGATTACAGAGCATGCTTAGATTCAATTTTTCTCCCCCTATTTGGCTTGTTAAAGACAAAAAATTGCAAAGCACATTGGATAAGATAAACAGAAACAAAGTAGTGCATTAATTCATGAGACACTGGGTACATATCATAGCTTTAAAACAAAATAAAACAGAGTACGAAAATAAACATAATAACTAAGATTCTAAAAGTCATCTGAATCATCCATCCTGAGGGTGGCTTCAATGTCATCCAGCCTAGCATTGATTTCTCTGAGGGAGCCCTGAGTTTCTGCTTTAAACTCATGATGCATTTGAAGAAGCCCATCCATCTTGGCTAGCATGAGAGATTCGAATTGAGAGTGAAGGGGCTGTTGAGACTGATCACCTTCACTTGCAGAATCAGCCAAAGGGTCTTCATTTTCAGCAACAAAGGGTTCCTGTGGCTGAGGCACTTGTTGAGGCTGTCCACCCATCACCCAGCCATCAGGAGTCTTGTGTAGTCCAAGCTTGGTCAGATGCTTCTCCTGAATAAGGCTGTTGAATGAATTAGTGTTGTCCACCACTTTATTAGAGACATCAATCCCAAAGTGATCAATGAATCTAGAGATAAGAACAGGATATGGGAAAGGATAGTTTACAAGTCTCTTGGCTTTCATCATAGGTTCTTGAAAAATAAGCACCCAATTCATGGGAATGGAATTTGTGAGACCATACATTAATTGTAGGTCCTCATCTGTAGCCTGGGCATGGTTAGTAGCCCTTGGGGTTAATATATAGGTAATGAGATAGTGGAGGAGTCTGTTTTCTGGTGCCATAGGACCAGTGCTTAACCTGTTCCTAATGGGTTGGTTTGGGTCAGTGAGGGATTCTCTATAGGTTCCCATTTTGCTGTAGCCCCCTGGTGTTTCCTCAAATTTCCTCTCCCCATCATTAACTACCCCAGCAATTGACTCCCATAACTCAGGGGTGATAACCATGTCAACCCCTTTGACAGTGGATTTAAAATGCTGACCATCCATGGAGCCTTTACCACAAGTGTAAAAGAGTCTTACAAGATCAGGGTAGTAAGTACCCTTCATTTCCATAAACTGCCTAAGACCTTGGGTTTCTAAGAGAGAAGGAAAGATAAATCCTTCCTTGATAAACTAGTCAAGGCTTATGTATTTGGGTGAGCTTATAGGTTTAATGGCATTATATTGTAGATATTGCATTTTGTCAGATTCTTTGGTAAACCAAAGACTAAGGCGGTCAGGCTGAGGTTGGGGTTGAGCACTAGAGGACTCTCCTATCTTACGTTTTCCAGTCCTAACTCTTTTAGGTGCAGACATAATGATTTAGACAATGAAGAATAAGGAAGACTTGAAATATTGAGACTAGAAAGCAAGAGAGAATGAATTTTTGGTGCAAGGGAAAGATGAATCACAAAGCCACTATATATAGGCAAGGATTAAACACTAAACGTTCAGATTTTTCAAAAATATAGCTGTTATAGACAGTTAATGGAGGTTAATGATGATTTAGGCGTTATAGATACCCAGAAAAAACTGTCAGAAATCACATAATAGCTTCAATAATCGATTAAATCCATGTGTAATCGATTATTTCAGATCAGCATATTTCAAAATTTACACTATGTAATCGATTAATCCATAAGGTAATCGATTACACTTGACATTTCCAGAGGTAAAGGATGACTTGTAATCGATTTTATGATTCATTTAATCGATTATATACATCAGAGTAGCAATTAGTCATACATCAGAATATATGTAATCGATTATACCAAGTGGTAATCGATTATATCAGACAGACAGATAATTTGCAAACATGAGTGTAATCGATTACAATGTGGTGGTAGTCGATTATTACAGCAACACAGTCAATTCTAATTTAAGTTTTAAGCCGGGTAGTCGATTATTCCGATGAGTAATCGATTATTTCTGAATGGCACTATTTCAGACTTATTTAAGGATAATCGATTACAGTGTTAACGTAATCGATTACATAAGCATAAATTCCATACTGAGAGTAGTTTTTAATGAATTTAATCGATTAATACGAAGGATAATCAATTATTTCAGTTAGATGAACAAAAACAGAGCATTCTGCATGATCCAACTTTTCATACAACAAAGTAACATTTGGCATTTATATAGCACACGAATTTTGTTTACCAAACAAGCTAGCTAATGTTGTTTTTATCAAGGATCCCTAGCATGTTTCTAAGAGTGTACAATCTATCTTTAGGCAAAGTCTTTGTAAATATGTCAGCAAGTTGATGATGTGTATCAATAATTTCTACCTTGATATTACCTTTCTACACATGATCTCTTATGAAATGATGTCTAATCTCAATGTGCTTGGTCCTTGAGTGCATCACAGGATTCTTTGAAATGTTTATTACACTTGTGTTATCACAAAGTAATGGTATCTCCTTTAGATTAACTCCAAAGTCTTGCAATTGTTGCTTGAGCCAAAGGCTTTGTGCACAGCAACTACCAGCAGAAATATACTCAGCTTCTGCAGTTGATAGAGCTACACAAGTTTGTTTTTTGCAATGCCATGAAATAAGTGAACTTCCAAGGAGGTGACAAGTTCCACTAGTGCTTTTCCTATCAAGTTTACATCCTTCAAAATCAGAATCTGAATAACCAATAATTTTTATAGATGCACCTTTAGGATACCAAAGCCTAACTTTGGATGTTGCCTTGAGATATTTGATGATCCTCTAGACTGTTGTAAGGTGAGACTCTTTTGGATTTGCTTGGTATCTTGCATACAAGCAAACACTTAGTATGATGTCAGGTCTACTAGCTGTCAAGTAGAGTAATGAGCCAATCATTCCTCTATACTTGGATTCATTCACTTCCTTCCCTTTTTCATCTTTGTCAAGATAGGTTGAGGTAGCCATAGGAGTTGCAGCATCTTGGCTTTTCTCCATTTCAAACTTCTTAACCACTTTAAGGCAATACTTAGATTGATTGAGAAAAGTTCCATTCTTCAATTGCTTAACTTGTAGTCCTAAAAAGAATGTTAACTCTCCCATCATAGACATCTCAAACTCATTTTGCATAGCTGCAGAGAATTCTTTACAAAGTTTTTGATTAGTTGAACCAAAAATAATATCATCAATATAAATTTGAACCAATAAAATATCATCCATTTGTCTTTTGATGAACAAGGTTTTGTCAACATTGCCCCTTTCAAAAGATTGATCAAGGAGAACCTTACTCAATCTTTCATACCATGATCTTGGAGCTTGTTTCAGACCATAGAGGGCTTTTTTAAGTTTAAAAACATAATTTGGATGTTTGAAATCAGAAAATCCTGGAGGTTGTTCAACATATATATCCTCCTCTATATAGCCATTTAAAAAAGCACTTTTGACATCCATTTGGTAAAGTTTGAAACCCATTATGCATGCA
>PYAF01000604.1:3959-20601 GCA_007407185.1 Glycine tomentella
TGGTTTGCTTGGATTGGTGGTCTCACAATACTGGAGTTTGGTCTTGTGAACATAGGAGCCAGAATATCCTCCATTAGTTCATCCTCTGGTCTTGGTCTTGGCTGATTATGTTGTTCTTCAGCCATCTCTGCTTCAGACTCTAATTCAGGAATTGAATCAAAGTCAAAATTTTCAGCTTCCCTCCTTCTTTGTCTGGCTAGTCTCCTTCTGATAGTTCTCTCTATTTCAGGATCGAACTGCAACTCCTCATAATTGACCGAACCTCGCATAAAACTTAGAGAAACGATTAGTAACAAAAATTCCAATTTCAAAGATTAAAATTACTGTAAAGTCAGTTTACCAATCCCCGGCAACGACACCAAAAACTTGTTGGGAACACGGCAAGTGCACCGCTCGTTTCAAGTAATAAAGTGAGTAACTAAAGTATCGTCTCCACAGGGATTGGTATGAATTTCACAGTAATTCTAGGTCTAAGCAATTGGAAGTAAAAAGCAAGTAATTGTAAAAGAATTTGTTTGTTGTGTTGAGTATTGAAAACAAAAACAGAAATTAAAGAACTTAAGTTGCAGTAAATTGAGTTGGATTGTTACCAATGGAAGGAATAATTGTGGTTAGGACTCAATCCCCTTTGATCCCTACCTCTTTCACTTAACTGATTATCAAGTTTGATTGTTTCTGATTGCTCAGAGAATAAATCTTTTCTAATTTAGTTAACCCCTAATCCCTTAGTGAATTAACCCTTTAACCTGAATCGAAAACCTAATCCCTTAGTGAATCCTATCAAGTTAAGCATTTAAAAGAATATATTATAAGGTTCTACAGTAACGCATCCCTATCCCTAGGCAATGAACAACTGTTATCCTACTTAGATCAGAAATTAGAATCCCAACATCCCTATTGCGAATCCTAACCCTCAGCACTTAAATAGAATGGCCAATTCCAAATAAGAATAACACAATAAAGAACAGAGTAGAATAAAACAATCATGACAATCTCATTCAATACCAGTTAAGTTACAGAGGAGTTCACGTCGGTTCTTGGCCTAACCACAATACAGAGTTTAGCCTGACATAGGCATCAAGAACACAAAAGATGTCATGGAAAACATGATTCTACAGCAAAAACCCTAGCCTTGATTCTGAATTCCAGAGGTTTAGAATGATAAAATCTGATATATGGTGTCCTCTTCAGTCCCAGAGGGCTTCTTTTATAATCTCCTTGCAGATAGCTTAATTCTGGTAACCAAGACTCTATTTTTCCTGCAATTTTCGAGCCATATCTTTTAAATCAGGCAACAGGATCCTTATGGCGCTGATAGTGTGAGAATCCGTGCTGATCGCGTGGATAACTCGAATGAATAGCTGCCTATGAACCTTGTGGCACGACTCGCGCGGGAGTTGGCGCGGACCGCACGGAATCTTCGATTAATTGGCGTTGACAGCGTGGATTCCATGCTGACCGCGTGGGGTCTTTGAAGCTTGGGATCTGATTTTGGCATCTGACGCTAGTGGCGTGGCCCTTGGCGCGATTCGCACGGCTTGGTCGAAACTGAGCGCTTGGTATTTTATTGTGGTGCGACTCGCGCCGAATCTGGAGCGATTCGCGCGAGTCTTTCAACTCTGTTTTCTTCTTTCTTTTTGCTTTAATTCTCCTCTTTTTGCCCTGAAATCACAAATTGGTAATTGAATGAGACAAAATGGAATACAAACAACAAAATAACTTATTCTTAATCTAATTCCTAACTATTTAACTAAATTATAACTTAAAAGTAGCCTAAAACTAAGATGTGTTTGCAACACATCACGGCCCGTGGTGGTCTTGGGTGGTGGAGGATGATGGTGGGAGGTGGGGTGGCTATTTGGAGGAGAAATAATACCAATTTTCATGGTTTGGATGTTGACATACGTATTTAACACAGCCTTGACTCACCCAGGCGAGCAAAAATGCCTGCAAAATTCACCTGGGCTAGCTGAGCTAATTTTAAAATTTTTGGTTCAGTGAAAAAATTAATTTCTCACGCTCCAGAAGCTATTTTGACAATCCCAACTGTCAAAAGTTACATATGTGGGTTAGGAAACTACCTTTCAAATTTTAAGGAGATCCGACGGTTAACCAATCCAGAATGGTGATTTTACTAAAACAGGTTTCGTGTCAAACTCGAAATCACTCAATTACAATGTAGCTCCAACAACTCCACATATCTTGACATCTACACCAAGCAATTGTGCATAGATAATTCACATAACATTTCAATTAATCTAAACTAATCAAATAATCAAACAATCACAACAAATACACCAAATATCTATTTTCAGTTATAGAAATTTTAGGGTGTTACACAAAGGGTTTGGTGATCAAGCACTGCAAGATCAAGTGACCAAGAAAAGAGCTTGGGATAAGAAAAGTGGAAGAAAGGGAATACAGAACCCAACAAGAGTGGGTGGCTTTCAAACTAAGAAAAGTAAAAGGTGATCATAGACCTAAATCCTCGAATAAAAGAGGAGGAGGTTTTGTGAAAACCAAAGGAGGGTAAGATCAAAATCCTTTGATAAGAGGAAAGTAGAGTGCTTTAATTATTAAAAATGGGGTCATTTTACATATAAGTGTTGGCATTGTAAAGGAAAACAAAATAAAGAAATTGATGATGAAGCATGTGTGGCCCAAGAACATTTAGATTCCGATCCAATTCTATTGATGGCAACCACCTGTGAGGATCTTGCATAGTCTAAGTCTTGGTTCCTTGATATCGCATGCTCAAACCATATGACAAGCCACTAAGAATGGTTGAGTGATCTTGATACCACAAGAACAACAAAGTTCGATTAGCAAATCATAGAAGTTTGAGTGCAAAATGTATAGGCAATATTGTTTACTACAACACAGGCCTTCTAAGTTAGTTCTAAAGGTCATTCAAAGACGGTTCTCCACCCGTCTTTGTTGCAAATGTCTTTGAAAGTTTGATTTTCAAAGTCGGTTAGGAGACCGTCTTGGTATTTGCGATTTTAAGTCGGTTGTAACGACGAACCGTCTTAGAAGATGTAAAAAAAAAAGAAAAAAAAAGTTTTCATCAAATCTAAGACGGTTATTTGTACGAACCGTCTTAGATTTGAGGCCTTCTAAGACGGTTATTCATAGAACCGTCTTAGAATGATGACTTTCTAATACGAGTTTTTAGCTTATAACCGTCTTATAACCATCTTAGAATGTCTTTTATTAAATAAAAAATTAATGATTCTAGCAAAAACCGTCTTAGAAATCTACTTTCTAAGACGGTTTTTCAAATAACCATCTTAGAATGTCTATTATTTAAATAAAAAATAAAGGATTGGAAATCATACTTAATTTTCTACTTTCCCTCCTAATTTGTTTGATCTGAGACAATTAAATTCGTAATAATGTTATTATCATTGAATTTATCTATATAAGCATTGGAAATCATACTATATTTTCATACTTCACACCAAATCACAATATAGGAGTAATATATGATTAGAATATTTATTTGTAGTGAAGTAATATATGAGATTAAGAACACTTCCATAAAATTAGAAAATAGTGTCTACTTACCAACATGTTGAAACCATATTTGGAAAATGAAGGACTAATTGGAAAATGAATCTAAATATTAGAAGCCAAAATCAAATAAGATCAGAAATTCATAGGTTATAAAAATTAAATGTCTCAAATGGATGGAAAGTTATCAAAGAAGCAATAGATTTATAACTCAAGCAATTTTTTTAATTACTTGTACATGCTTCATCAAATTGAACCATACCAGACCCGATGCAATTATTAGCAGCCATAGAAAACCCTTCCTTCCGTTCAAAGCCTTGTCAAATGCCTCCTTGAATTTATCCAACCAATGCAGATTGGAATGCTGGTTGGACAAGCTAACCAATTGAAAAGGTGTTAAGCACCACTACAAACCTCACAATTCTATAATGGCTACTAAAGAGAAAGAAGTAAGGCCACTATCCAATATCTAAAATAGCCATATTGATTCAAAAACCATCAATAGTTATAAATTCATTTTATAAGAAGGAAAATGGTTGAGCCCAGTTGAGAAGGATTACTTGGAACAATTTTTCTTGTAGTTGCTTTTGTTTAAAAGATCTCACACCCTGAACAAAATAGGTGGCTTTAGAATCATACCTTTAAAAGAAAATGCAATAACTCAATATAACTTCACTCCACATCAACTCATTCTTTCATGATGCAACAACCAACAACATGTAACATTAAGACAACAAACTTCTAAGATTCAATTTTCAAGCTACAGTTTACTTCATGATCACACATAACATCACAGCTATAAAACCAGTCCTTAATATACAAAATAAAGAGATGGTAATGGAAGACAAACCAAAAAACATTAGATGGTATTACTGTGCCTACACCTGATATTGTTTTTCATTTTATCCTACATAAAAAAAATTCTACATTTCAGTCCCTACATGAAAAATGTTTACGAAATGGTCCTTGCCACCACTTGCCAACATTACAACAGTGTTAGGTTTAATTCAATGCCAATATTTTTCATTGTAGTCCATATATAAAATAAATTTACATTTTGCTTGGTCCCTACATGAAAAATCTCTACATTTTGGTCCCTATAAATAACACATTTTTTCAATTTAGTCCCTATAGGAAAAACACTATAATACCATTTTAATGTCATCAAACAATGGGGACTAGTAAATAAAATCATGTAGGGATCAAAATTTACATTTTTCCATGTAGGAACTAAACTAAAAACAAGTGTCAAGTGCAAGGAGCAAAATTTTAATTTTACCTAAAATAATACGCGTGAAAGCAAAATGGCATCGTCATAGCATATATATTTACCTTGTGTGCAGGAAGGTCAAGATCTTGGTTCTCCTTAATGAATTTCCGTATATGCTCAGAACTAAAAGAAAAGCTAGAAGCAGGAACAACTCCACGCCAATCCCCTGCAAGCCCACCAAGAGCGATAGAATGATGGAATCGTTGCCGCAAGCTGGCAACCTATATTCAAAATAAACCAAAATAGAATATATCAGCAAATTAGACAAACAACCCAAGAAAAAGGATTGTTGCCCACTATGAAAGGCAAAATAAACCAGAACAGAATATATCATCGTTGTGAACACACTCACCGGTTCACTACCATCCACTTTTTTTTTTTTTAAGTACCACTATCCACTTCTGAGTTGCATAAAACATGTAAAAAAATGTTATTAAAACAATTTATTTAATATTTGAATTCCTTAATCAAAATTTCAAGTTGAATTCTCTATTTAAACGCAAAATAATAACTAAAAATATCATTTTATTTTAAAAGTAGATCGATCCAAGAAAAATTTTATGCAAAATGAGAGGGAGAGAGAGAGGTGAAATTCACTTACTTATCTTCATGATTTACTCTTGGATCCCTCCTATATATATAATTTATACAACTATTTGCTATTTTTTTAGAGGAATTTGTCACTTGTTATTGTATGGTACATTGTGAGTCCACATTTTTTTTTCATTATTTACTTTTTTAAAACTCTTGTCTACTTTTTTCCACCGTACATACATATGGATACTAATACAGATACAGATATGAAGGGAAAATTTGAGGCCAAATAGATTTCCAAAAATAAGTTTTCAGGCAGGAACAGAAGTAAAAGTAAAAGGTGACAAAAAAAATATTTTTCCATTTTCTACTTTTTAAGAAATTATCTTTTAGTATTTATTATAAAGATAATTACATACTTTCTTTTTTAGATAAATATATTATTTCTCTTTAAAAATATTCATTAGAAATAATTGCATTGTTTCTTTTTTTAATTACATACTTTTTTTGTTTTTTTACATAAAAACCCAGACACATAGGTGGAAAAAGCAACCGAGAAATGTGTGTAGGTGATGAAAAAATAGGGGACAAAATCTAATTATATATTAGGACCATGTTCACGTGGTGCCAATTTGTTTCATACTATAGAAAGGTAAAAGGCAAAAGAGAGAGAAAGTATATAATTCTAAAAACATCTTCCACATGCGAGAGTAATTAATTATTGTTATATAGAGGTATTTTTAGCTTTGAAATAAATTAATCATTTTCTGGTTTATTATTTTTACACTTGGCAACATTTTTTCCTCTTTATCAAACAAATGAATAATGTAGTATTAAATTAACCAAACATAATGTAACATCCTCAAAATTATATCTTGAATTCATATTTATAATTGAATTGTGGAAGTGTGATGATACTTGGATAAAAAAATATAGTTGAAGAGAAATGACCATATCACCCTTCCCTTAAAACAGAAATTACAAAAATGCCCTTGAGGTAAAAATTACATAAATACCCCTGGATATTTTGGTTAGATATTTTAAGGTGGAAATTACAAAAATACCCTTGGATATTTTGGAAAATTACAATCATGCCCCTAGAGTGACAAATTACCATAATACCCTTGAAGCTAAAATTGCCTAGACACCCTTAGAGATTTTCCGAAAACTTGATGAAATTACAGAGCATTCTTAAATGACAGATTACCAAAATACTTTGTGACAAAAAACCCTAGAATAGAATTTCTAAGAATTTTGTAAGGTAATAACTTTGAAATTTTATTCCAAAGAATTCAAGCATTAGAAAAATAAGGAAAATGATAAATAAAATCTATGAGATTTTCTCTTAATTGTAGGATAAATAGACTTATTTAATAAAATGATTTTATAATTTTTACTGTCAAAAGTAGTATAGACCAATCAGAATTAAGATAAAAATAGTCTTGTAAGAAAAGTTTGAGTAGTACTCTATATAAATTACTTGTGAGCAATTTTTACTGAAATTGAAGTCAGTTTCTGAAAAACTCTAGAATGCTATTATTCAATATTATCTTTAGGTAGAAGAGTTCAAATCAAACTTGACTTCCTACTAGAAAATGCCATGTATGAAGCCATATTGGGATTAGATTTTTCTTCATCATCAAAAATGACATGTGTACATAAAATAGCATAAAAAGAAGTAAAATTTGTCTTCCTTTCCCTTTGGCTTTGGTTAATCACGTGAATTAGGTAGAAAATGAGAGAAGTTTCATGAACATGCCAAGAAAAAGGACACTTGGAAGAAAGGTATCATGCCTTGAATGATATGAATACAAGGTAACATGAAATGAAGCAAAGATTTTTCTCCCTTCCTCTAGTATTCACGTGAAACATGGAGAAGATAGGAGAAACTTCATGAATGGGACAAGTGGTGGGACACTTGTAAAGGCCATGCCAAGTAAGTAGGACACTTGTAAAGGCAAGCTTTATGATGAAGACAAGTGTTAGGACACTTGTATGGTACATGATGAACTTAGAAGATTTTTCTTATAAAGTAAAGGAATCATAATGAACTTAGTTAGAATCTAAAGGAATGAGAAGTAATTAAGTTAGGATGGAACTAAATGAAGGTAATTAAGTTAGGAAGGGCAAAAATGTCCTTGAATATTATATCATTTTCTAAACACTATATAAAGGGAGAGGGGGGGGACCTTAAGTGCAAGCCATTTTTCAAGACTTTCCCCCTACATACTTCACGTGAAGCTCTCTCCCTCACATCACCTTCATTTCACTTTCATCCTTCCCTTTAAAGCTTAAATCAAGTAAGAAAGAAACCTCACCACCTTGAAGAAATCACGTGTAAGGCAAGCAACCTTAGGAAGAGTTTGACAAGCTTAGTAGAAGGATATCAAGGCTTCATTTCTTAGAGGATTTCCCAAGGAAGGCAGCCATTATTCCGTTCCATTTTCAAGACTCAAACTCACTTGAGGTAGGCTAGGCTTCAATCTTTAGTTAAGCATTTGTTTGGTTTAACCTATTTGCTTAATTGGGCAGATTTATGGTTATTATTTAGGTTGGAAATTCATGTTATTTGATGGTTATTTTATGATATGGAAATGTTGATTTAAACCATAGGATAGGTGATGATTTATAGGCTGAAATATTAGTGATGTTTGAAAGTATATTTAGTGATCTTTGGAAGTGATTTTGATGATATTTGGGCTGTTTGTTCATATTTTTATTATGAGACTGTTTTGTATTGATTTTTAGAAGTAGAGGTTGAATGGTATGTAGTTAAATGGTTCAAATGCTTGAGTGATTAAATTTGTGGATGAAGTAGCAAGGTGGTAGGTGAAAAGAGATTATGATGCATGTTAGGTTTTAATCTTTTCTTGTGAAGGTTTAAAGGAATTAGAAATTATTTGAAAGATATATTGTGGTTTATTAGTTAGATTACTAACATGATTTTTCTGTAGCCTGAGGATATTCAATTATCATGCTTAAGTTGGTATGATTTTTACTTGAATAACGTATGATAGTGTAAACATACTTTTGGATACGTATGATGTTGTGATATAAACTTTTCCATGAGGTTGTGTGTATTTGCTCATGGATTTTATTATTGATGGATTTGATGTGATGATATGTTGATTCGTGTTTCCAAATCCAGTACGAGATTTTAAGAAACAAAATCTAATACTACATACAGTACGATATGTAGTGACCAGGTGCACATATATGGCATAAAGCATGCATGTTTGCGTAAGACGATCGCAGCGTTTACGTCCAGTACGAGATGTAGCTACATACAGTACGATATGTAGAGGCCATGTGCACCCTAGTAGAACTTCATTTCATGCATTCATATAGCTTCATAATTCTTGTGTGAATTTATTTGGTTATATTGAGAATTTACTAACGTACTAACGTGTTTGGTGGTTTAGAATTTGCCTACTGAGAAATTTTATTTCTCACTAGATTTGTTTCATTTTTTTGTTAGATGGAAACCGTGGTCAATCTCTTTGATGCCATGGATTGGTGATGGTGTAGAAATGAAGATATAAAGTAGGCATGTCTATGGAAAATCTTGTACTTATTAAATAATGACTTTTGTAACAAGAACTATGACTGATTGTAATACATAACACAGTTTAACAACTTCTATAATCTTTACGTTTTAGAATTTATACTAATATCTGTTCAATAAAAAAAATTATTATTATCTAACGATTTCTTAATAATTTAACCCTAATAAAAATATAATATCTAGAATAATTTTAGGTCGTTACACATAATACAAATTTTAGCCATTCAACTAATAAATATCCAAGGAATTGTCCTAGTAGTGACTAAATTAGTCTAAAGAATATCAATATATAAAGAGATACTCTCAACGGGAACGTTTATGAATATATATATATATATATATAAATTGTATGATGCATAATCAATTAATGGAAAATTATATAAAGAGATATTCTCAAGGGGAACTTAATTCAACTCTTTTTCTTTTTCTTTTCTTTTTGGTTTTAATTATTCATGTTTTTAAGGTTGTTGATATTATCAATCAGATCACGAGTTCAGCACCGTCTTAGACTCTTTTTTATTATCATTTTCTAGGTTTATTTATTAATTATTTCTGGTTCCTAAACCTTTTTACAATTTTGCTAGCTGCACACTGACAAGTACATGCAATACAACTGCAACAAAATTTCTTACATATCTTTCCAGAAAAACAAGATGAGATGGAATTGAGTGATCATAAGCAGAAAAAGATAAGTAATCAATTCCTGCAATAGAAATTGAATTAGTGCAATAACAACTTTAACAAAAAAAAAAGAGTATGACTACAATAAATTGGAACAACAAAAGAATTCCACTAAAGTTGCTCCCTTGTTCAAGATATTAAAATTGAATTAAAATATGTAGTGGGTTTGCAGGGCAAGTTGCTATTTTTATATCCTGAAATAAGAGAACAAAGAGAGAATGAAGCAAAATGATTTATGAACAGAAAAATAAGTAAAATAAAGTTCATTTATTCTTAGTATAAGGACAATACGAACAGAAAAAAACAATAAATTTTGAAGAAAAATTATTAAATAAAATTAAAGAGAAGCATTTTAAATTTGAAATATTTAAAAATGGTATCTAGAGACTATTACAATAGATAGATCAAAATATCATATTGAACTAGAAAGAAATAAATTGAAAAAGAGGAAAGAAAAAAAGGCTTTAAAGTACCCTATCCTTATCTCTTTTAATAATAAGCTTATTGTCTAAATATATATAATGCCTGCATTTTGTTCTCACTTCTAGCTATATATATTACTACTTTTTATGGTGCTTCAAAGTTCTCAGAAACAAAGTTGTCCTGTATAAAACATATGCAAGTAATATGTTGTACCAACATCTTTAGCAGATGAGTTAGGACTTGTAGCAATGAGAGACGCCAATGAGTCATGCAGGAGACAGGTTTGGTTGAATAAATCCCATAAATAAAGATATGAACTGATACAGAATAGTCAATGTGTCATACTTAGGACTAGTTATTATAGTCTGTGATTAAAAAATAGTTATTTTCAAATAATTTGCTTTAGGCGTGTCAAGGTCAATCAAACAGTCCTATACCAAGCTTTAGCAAGTATTGAGGAAAAGAATAAAATCATAAGCAGCACATTGGAAATTTCCACTTCATTTAAACAAGCGAGATATTGGAAGTGAGAAAGCAAGCAGAGGTATTCTATGTTGCCATGTTATGAACTTGAACTAATCAAATATGTGTGGAAGTTATAATCATCACTGTCACATAGCTGTTCAAATGAGACAATGAATACAATCAATATGAAGACATATTCCTAAAAGGAATGTAACATTAAAAGTAAATTTTTACATAAAACAATATTAGAAAACACATAAGAACAAGAGTGCATCCGAAAAATAAATAAAAGAGATACATATAATTAAGGAAAAAGTTGGGTGTAAGCTTATGATATAAATTATTTTTAGCTTATCACAGGCTTTTTGGTGAATCTTATCTAAATAAGCTAAACAGAGTTCTAGGATGGTCATAATCCACTTTTATGGGTAATTAAAATAAGCTTATTCAGTTAACATGTAGCAAATGAAAATAAACTAGAAACAACTAAAATAAGTCTTGTACCAAACAAGCTTATTTTGATCAAACCAACTTATAAGTTTCTAGTGAGAAACATACTTTGTTTCAGCAGGTATCCAAGTAAGAACATCCCTTACATAGAACTCCGGGTATCTTGATGCCTCGAGTAACAAATCAATTGCTTCCCTCTTGCTATCTGATAATACAAACATGCATTTATTAATGATTGTTCGATGTGTGGATTGTTTAATAGGATCTTACTTCATGCTTGACTAGTAAAGAATCTAAAGGCTAAAGCTTGTGGATTGGCACAAAACCTGAAGATACAACCCTGAATCCAGACCCTGAGGGATCCTTTGGAATCATCAGTGAGTCAGCGTCCGAGAGTGTCAGCATAGCCATAAGGTGAACTGAAGATAGCACCTCAAACCAAGTATTTCATATACTGCTATCTTGCCAATTGGGTTGTACCATGTTAAAAAAACTAAAAACTCAATTAAAAAAAAAAAAAGAAACAATAATAGTTAATGAGTTTGCTTATGGCCATACTTGTCTCCCATCTTCTAAATTTCTCCACTTGAAACCCTTAATCTGAACCTTAATCTGAACCAATTTCTTATGGATCATCTTATCTAAATATAATATTATCTGAATACTTTATTTTTAAGACGGTTATAACAAAACTGTCTTTGTATACTTGATTTTAAGACGATTTTAATAAAACCGCTTTTGAATATTCACCTTCTAAGACGGTTATTATAAAACCGTCATTGTACATCTCATATTATTTACAAAATTGCCATTGCCTAATATTCTAAGACAGTTTTTTAGGAACCGTCTTAGAAGGTGCTTTGTAAAAAACATGTTTTGTAGTAGTGTTAAAAGGAAGAATGGATAATATGCACTTATAGAGAATGTATTATACGTGCTAGGGATGAAGTGCAACTTATCGAGTATTGGGAAACTAATTGAGAAAGGATTTTCAATGATAATGAAACACAACTCAGCGGAAATGTTTGATTCTTCTTAGAGGATGATTATGTATGTGGACCATTTGAGGTGTCTTCACTAGGAGGTAATCGATACTTCATCTCATTTGTTGATGAATTCAGTAAAATGATGTGGTTGTATCTAATTAAAACTAAGAGTAAGGCTCTTAAAATCTTTTAAAGATATAAAGTGATGGTTGAGAAACAAAGTGAAAAATCCTTGAAGGTGTTAAGAACTGATGGAGGAGGAGAGTATACCTCAAATGAGCTTGGGGAATTTTGTGTGAAAAATGGCATTCAACATGAGGTTACTCCTCCTTATACTCCTCAACATAATGGGTTGGCAGAGAGAACGAATAAGGTTGTGCTTGATATGGCAAGAACCATGTTGAAGGATAAATATTTGCCACATTCCTTTTAGGGTGAAGCAATCACTAATGTAGTAAATATGTTAAACAAGTGTCCAACCTAAAGACTAAAAGAACTAGTTCCAAAGGAAGTGTGGATTGGGAGGAAACCAACAATGAGTAATCTCAGGATTTTTGGATCACTATACTTCAATCATGTACCTGATTAGAGAAGAAGAAAGTTATAGGATAAGAGTGAGCCAATGATCTTGTTTGGTTATCATCCTATAGGTGTATACAAGTTGTATGATCTAGTGAAACAAAAAATAGTTATCAGTAGAGATGTTATTGTATCTAAAACTGACTATCTTAGTATTGAAAGAATACGAGCAGAAACCTTGCACATATTCCTTCTTCAATATTGAATGAGTCAGGAAATCAAACAGATGACTAAGTGATCATTGAAACTTGCAAAAATGAAAATCAGTTGTAGCCTCGAAAATCACAAAGGAATAGTCAACTTCCACTAAGATTTTATAATCATGAAATGTTCCCAGACAGTGCAATAAATGAGAAGGTGATCTTGTACAAATTGCTTTATTTTTTTAACACATTGAGTTTACCAAATGGGAGTTGGTTAACTTACCCCGTAGCAAGCATCCAATTGTTACCAAATGGGCTTACAAGTTGAAATTGAATCCAAATGGATTAATAATCAAATACAAAGAAAGACTAGTAGCAAAGGGATTCTTGAAAAGGAAAGGAGAAGACTATTATGAAGTGTTTGCACTAGTGGCAAGGATTAAGACCATAAGGCTAGTTGTGGCCTTAGCAAGTGTGCAAGAGGTTGGTCATTATTACAGCTTGATGCTAAATCTTCATTTTTGAACCTCTAGAGGAAGAGGTGTATGTTACTTAGCCACCTGGTTTTGAGATTAAAGGCAAGGAGGATATGGTGTATAAATTCAAGAAGTCCCTATATGGCCTTAAACAAGCCCCTGGGGCTTCGAATAAAAGAATTGACTCATTCTTACTTTAACTCAAGTTTCAGAGGTGCATAATGGAACATGGAGTCTATGTAAGGGTTCAATATGAAAGGTCAAATTTTCTCCAAATCTGCCTTTATGTTGATGACTTACTGATTACATGTAGTAGCTCCAATGAGATTGAAGAATTTAAGAAGGTGATGAAATCTGAGTTTGAAATGATGGACTTAGGAAAATTGGCTTACTTCCTTGGTATGGAATTTACAAGCATCTCAAAAGGAATGGTATTGCATCAAAAGAAGTATGCAAGTGAATTATTGAGAAAATTCAACATGGCAAGCTGCAACCCAGTAGTAACACCAATTGAAGTAAATGCAAAAATTGAAAATAGCATTAAAGAAAAAGTTGTGGATATGACTCTTTTCAAGTAAATTGTTGGTTCCCCGAGGTATCTTTGTAATAGTAGACCTAATATATGTTATGGAGTTAGACTAATCAATAGGTTTATGGATGATCCCAGGAAACCACACATGGTAGTTGCAAACAGAATCATTAGGTATTTGCAAGGCACCTTGGAATTTGGAGTACTATTTCCTAATAAGATGCAGCAAGAAAGGAGTATGCTAATAGGAGACTCATACTCAGATTAATATGGAGACAAAGTTGATAGAAGAAGCACCTCATGATATGTTTTCAAGTTTTTGAATGCACATATCTCATGGTGCTCAAAGAAGCAACAAATGATTGCTTTGTCATATTGTGAAGCAAAGTATACTTCAAGATTTTATGCAGCATGTCAAGCTTTATGGTTAAAAGCATTGTTAGAAGAAATGATGATTGAAATGAGGAAGCCTGTACAACTAATGGTTGACAACAAATCGACTATTGAGTTAGCCAAAAATCTTGTCTCATGGAAGGAGAAAACACATAAAAACAAAGTTTCATTTTCTAAGAGATCAAGTGAACATGAGCTAGTTTATTGTCCTACAAAAGTGCAAACTGTAGAAATATTAACTAAGCCTTTGAGAACAAACCATTTTGAGCAGCTGAGAAGTGACATTGGAGGTGTCTCTTTTGAGTATTTGAATTAAGGGAAAGTGTTGAGTGTAATTCAAATATCAGTTAGTTAGTAGATATGTTAGTTAGTTAGTCAGTTAATATGACAGTTAGTTACAAATTGTTATACACTATAAATAGTGTAATTCGTTAGTGTTGAATTCAGGGGGAGCTGCTTGAAGCATGAACAAAGAATGATTCAAGTCTCAAGTTTTGAGCTTTCAAACATGCAAAGGACAACTTGGAGATTAATTAGGATAATATGTAAGAGAAAAGCAATTCTGATGATCCTAAAGCATTGCATTCATTCTAATTCACAAATAACTTAAAATGGTTTAATAAAATTACAAGGCTTTCATAAAATGGTTAAGTTTCAAAATTGTTTCAAAGGTTTTTGGGAAAAATGGCTTTCTTGCTGCTTTAATCGATTACAATATCATATTAATCGATTATTTTGTTCTTCAATTATTCTGGAAAAGCTTTCTAGAACATTATAATCGATTACATATCGAATTAATCGATTATTTTACCTTTGGTTTTTTACAAACTGCCTTGTTGACTGTTTTAATTGATTACCTATGAGTAGTAATCGATTACATGTTTAAATATGAATTTTAAGAAATGCTGGGATATTCGATTACTAGTATACTGTAATCGATTACACAGTATAATCAGAAAGGTTATGACTTCTGCTTTAATCGATTACCATTTTCAGTAATCGATTACTTAGTGTATTTTGAAAAACATGGATCTTCTGTTTTAATCAATTACAAGATGAGATAATCGATTATTTGCTCTGTTATAAAAATTCCAGAAAGGCTTATGAACATTTTAATTGATTACAGTCTTGGAATAATCGATTACATAAGCAAAACAATCGATTATTTCTGTTACGTTTTTCTGTTATAAATGGGAACTCACTTTGCTTGAGTTTAGAATGGAGAACACTGATACCCATTGAGCCAAAACAATTCTAAGAGCCTTTCTAAGTGTTTTCAAAGAGTTTTTACATACTTGCTCTACTACAACATTGATCATGAGTTTGTGAGTCAATCTTGAGCAAGATTTCATTCAAGATTAAGGGAAGCTGATTTAATTTGCTAATTCAATCTGTGTCAATCCATCATATGCATTATTAATCATTGGATCATCAGGTTGTTTCTCTCCTTAATCTTTTTGTAATTTTTTGTTTTGATTTTGGATGTAACTCTTTGTCTATTGTGATTGAGTTTCTTGCATGTAAACTAGAGATATGATTTCTCTAGGGGTTGTGCTGAGTAGTGTTCTCAGTGGGGTGTCTCTAAGAATCTAATAGTGTTTTAGATATCTGAACTTTATCTAGGGTTGATAAAGAGAGACTTTGTAATTACTTGTAAGAACTGAAAATTGCAATAGTGGAACTCCATTCTAGTGTTGAGTGGAAGAAAATTGGATGTACCTTCATAGTGTTTGAAGTGAACCGGTATAAATCTTTTGTGTGTTGATTCTTATCTTTATCTTGGTTATATTCTATCTTTCTTGATTGTTTGATTTGTTTATCAACTAAGTTTTGAGCTATTGGATACCTTGGGCTGAGCAATAGATTGAATAAAGTTTCTTGGTTTCAAAAGTGATAAAGATCCTAAGGGAAAACTCTGATTTTGTTTAAGAAAATTTTTAATTTACCAAGCCTAACCAATTCACCCCCCCTCTTGGTTAAGTGTGAAGTGTTCCTATATTTTACAATTGGCATCAAGAGCTGGTTCTTGAAAGTTAATCAAGATCACAATTTTTTTTCAAAAATGAATACTTCACAAATAACCTTCAAGGAAGGTGCCTCTTTAAAACAGACCTCCTTTGTTTGAAGGGGAGCATTTCAATTTTTGGAAAAATAGGATGAAGATCTTTATTCAATCCAATGATCCAGGTGCATGGAATGCAATTGAAAAAGGTCCTAGGTTACCAATCAAAGTTGTTGATAACAATATGATTCCCGAAGATTGGGATGAGATGAATGATGAAGAAAAGAGGATTGCTCAGTATGATTTTAAAGCCAAGAATATGATCACTTCTGCTCTTTCTTCTAATGAATTCTTTAGAACAGTTAGATGTACCAGTGCCAAGGAGATGTGGGAGATGCTAGAGATCACCCATGAAGGAACTGGAGAAGTGAGGATGTAACACCCCAATATCTTTATTTATTGAATATGAATTTGAAGTAGTACTTTAGGATGATTAGAAAATTTAAAATTCATTAGCTTCTAAGATTTTTTGAGTTTAATACATCTTTAAAATAAAATTCAATTTAAGTTATTCTAATTACTAGAAAATTTTAAGAGAATGATGAACATAATCTTGGGACTTTGCTTGTAATG
>PYAF01000604.1:21996-38719 GCA_007407185.1 Glycine tomentella
TGGACTGTTTATATATGGAACTCTGGCTATGTAATAAGGAATGGACTGTATGGTATGTGTGAAAGTCATGAACTATAAAATAACGCGTAAACCGTTATAATTTCTAAATTCGTTCTTAAATCGACGAAATTTTTCATTTGACCCTTTATTTTTAAATTCGTTTTAAAATCAACCAAGTTTTGTTGGAACTTTTATCCTTTTGTTTTTCGAAAAAAAAAATTTAGCAAATAAACACAAATACGTAATAAAAAGCGAAGTAGATGCGGTCGTTTCAAAGGAGATCAAGAAAGCACTCCTTGATACGTGAATATGAGATGTTCAAAAGGAGCCAAAATGAAAGCATCTCTCAACTCCAAACAAGATTCACACACATAGTGAATCATCTTTTGGGACTTGGGAAGACCTTTGATGTTGAGGAATTGAACATCAAAATCTTGAAGTGCCTCACTAGAGCATGGCAACCAAAAGTGACAGCTATCAAAGAATCTAAAGATCTTTCACAAATGAACATGGTTTGGTAAGTTACTTGAGTATGAATTAGAATTATCTCAACTAACCTTTGTTGAAGATGCAGATAGAAAAGGCAACGGAATTGCACTAAGGGCTACAACACCTAAGGTGGAAAAAGAAGAAAACTCAAGTGATGAGGAAGATGAAGAAAGCATGAACTTGATTGTGAAAAAGTTCAGCAAGTTTCTAAAGAAGAATAAGGGCAAAAGATTCACAAGTAATAACAAGAGCAACACCAACAACAACACTAGCAACACCAAGAAGATTGACAACAACTTCACATGCTTTGAATGTGGCAAACCTGGCCACATAAAGTCAGAATGTTCAATCTACTTGAAGAAACAAAGTGACAGCAAAGCCAAGAGAGAAGCAAAGCCAAGAAGAGCCTATATTGCTTGGGAGGACAATGATTCTACAACTTCTGAATCCTCCACTGAATTAGAAGAAGCCAACATGTGCCTTACTTCAATTGTCAATGAAGAGAATGATGATCTCTTAGATGAAGAAGATGAGGTGACCTCTGAACTTGATCAAGCTATTTTTGCTTTTCAAGAGATGCATAAAAAGGCTAAAAAGCTTGCTAAATCCAACAATAAACTTAAGAAAAACATTGAGGATCATCTTGCAAAAATAATGGAATTACAAACTGAAGTTTGTAACTTGAAGGAAGAAAATGAAAAACTTACTTCAAGTTATAAATCAAATGGTTGTGTTTGTACCTCTTCCTCTACAACAAGTGACAAATATGAAATGCTGCAAAAAGTTTTTGATGAGTATAGATTTAATCAAGAAGAAAAGTATATGCAGATGGTTTCAAAGAACAATGAGTTGATTGATATCTTGGAAAAACTCAACAAAGGAAAATGTAATTTGAATGAGATGTTGAGTGCTCAAAAACAGTTTGGTGACACTTCTGGACTGGGGTACAAAAATAGTTTTAAAAAGGTTCAAAAGACAGCATTTGTGCCTCCAAAACAGAAGAAGAAGAAGAAGAAGAAGAAGAAGAAGAAGAAGAAACCAAGATTCAATCAAAATAGGTTCTTTAGAAACTCATATAAAGCTGTTGTATGGAGAGAGGACATACATCTTACCAATGTTTTGCAAGAAGATTCTATGTCCCAAATGTTGAGTGTATTTGGGTAGAAAAGAAAAAGCAAGCAACTAACCCCTTTGGACCTAAACTCAATTGGGTACCTTCTCCTATGAAGTGATTTGTTCTTTTTGTAGGTGTGTCTTAGAGCAAGCTCTTCCTTATGGTGTCTTGATAGTGGCTGCTCAAGACATATGACCGGTGACAAGTCCTTGCTCAAAAATCTTACTCTTAAAGATGGGGGCTATGTTACTTATGGAGACAACAATAAAAGGAAGATTATAGGTGAAGGAAACATTGGTGACAGCTTGAACACAAAAATCAGCAATGTACTCTATGTTAAAGGCTTGAAGCATAATCTACTAAGCATAAGTCAATTATGCGATAAAGGTT
Organism: Glycine tomentella; assembly: GCA_007407185.1. NCBI lineage: Eukaryota > Viridiplantae > Streptophyta > Magnoliopsida > Fabales > Fabaceae > Glycine > Glycine tomentella. The sequence continues at coordinate 23,990 of PYAF01000604.1, forward strand.
TTAAAATTTCTTTCAATCAAGATTGTTGCATGATATGTGATGGTAAAAGTGGAGAAGTAATCCACATTGGCAAAAGAAAAGGTAACATTTATTTGCTTTCCATAGACCATGTATTTTTCCACAAGACCACATGCTTAATGCGTAAGTTAGATGAAACATGGTTGTGGCATAGGAGAGCTAGCCACATTAACATGCACCACATGAATAAACTCATTAAAAAGGACTTAGTAATCGGTCTACCAAAACTCAAATTTGAAAAGGACAAACTATGTGATGCATGTCAAAAGGGGAAACAAACCAAAATCTCTTTTCAAAGCAAAAATGTTGTTTCCACCTCAAGACCACTTGAATTACTGCACATTGATTTGTTTGGTCCTTCTAGAACCATGAGTTTAGGTGGTAACTAATATGGACTTGTTATTGTTGATGACTACTCTAGATTTACTTGGACTTTGTTTTTGAAATCCAAGAGTGATGCTTTCCATGCTTTCAGAATATTGGCCAAACTTTTTCAAAACGAGAAAGGTTGTAAAATTATCTCAATTAGAAGTGACCATGGTGGAGAATTCCAAAATGAACATTTTGAAAAATTCTGTGAAGAAAATGGAATTAACCACAACTTTTCAGCTCCAAGAACACCTCAACAAAATGGTGTTGTGGAGAGGAAAAACAAATCACTTGAAGAAGGTGCAAGAACACTTCTAAATGAGACAAATTTACCAAAGTATTTTTGGGCTAATGTAGTAAGCACTGTTTGTTACATTTTAAATAGATTACTCATATGACCCATCTTGAAGAAAACACCTTTTGAGTTATACAAAGGAATGAAGCCCAATATTTCTCATTCAAGAACTTTTGGCTGCAAGTGTTTTGTTTTAAATAATGGGAAAGAATTACTAGGAAAGTTTGATGCAAAGGCTGATGAAGCCATATTTCTTGGATATTCATTGCAAAGTAAAGCATATAGAGTTTTCAACAAAAGAACCATGTGCATGGAAGAATCTATCCATGTAATTTGTGATGAATCTAACTCCTCAAAAGAGGAAAATGAGTGTGATGAAGATGCAGGTCAATTGGAGCAAAATGTCCAGCTTGAGAAATTATCTATCAATGAGAAAAGTGAACCTAGTGCTGAAGCAATTCCATCAACTTCCAACCAAAGGCCAAAAGAGTGGAGAACTACAAGAGACCTCTCACTAGACAATATTATTGGTGAAGTGTCAAAAGGAGTCTCTACTAGATCTTCTCTTAGAAATTTATGTTGTCACATGGCTTTTGTATCTCAAATTGAACCTAAAGATATTACCATGCTTTGCAAGATGAACATTGGATGCATGCCATGCATGATGAACTGAATCAATTCAAAAGAAATGAAATTTGGGAACTTGTTCCTAGACCTTCATCAATTACGCCTATTGGTACCAAGTGGGTTTTTAGGAACAAGCTTGATGAAAGTGGAATCATAGTGAGAAACAAGGCTAGATTGGTTGCTAAAGGTTACAACCAAGTGTAAGGCATTGACTATGAGGAAACTTATGCTCCAGTTGCAAGATTGGAAGCAATTAGGCTATTACTTGCATATGCATGCTTAATGGATTTTAAACTTTATCAAATGGATGTCAAAAGTGCATTTTTAAATGGCTACATAGAGGAGAACATTTATGTTGAACAACCTCCAGGTTTTTCTGATTTTAAACATCCTAATCATGTCTTTAAACTTAAAAAGGCCCTCTATGGTCTGAAACAAGCTCCAAGATCATGGTATGAGAGATTGAGTAAGTTCCTACTTGATCAATCTTTTGTAAGGGGCAATGTTGATAAAACCTTGTTCATCAAGAGGCATAAGGGTGATATCCTATTGGTTCAAATATATGTTGATGACATTATTTTTGGTTCGACTAATCAAAAGCTTTGTAAAGAATTTTCTACAGCTATGCAAAATGAGTTTGAGATGTCTATGATGGGAGAATTAACATTCTTTCTAGGACTTCAAGTTAAACAAATGAAGAATGGAACTTTCCTCAATCAATCAAAGTATTGCTTGAAGTCATCAAGAAGTTTGAGATGGAGAAAAGCAAAGATGCTACAACTCCTATGGCAACCTCAACATACCTTGATTCAGATGAAAAAGGGAAGAAGGTGGATGAATCCAAATATAGAGGAATGATTGGCTCTTTACTATATTTGACAGCTAGTAGACCATATATTATGCTAAGTGTTTGCTTGTGTGCAAGATACCAAGCAAATCCAAAAGAGTCTCACCTTACAGCAGTCAAAAGGATCATCAAATACCTCAAGGCAACACCCAAAGTTGGGCTATGGTATCCTAAAGGTGCACCAATAAATATTATTGGATATTTTGATTCTAATTTTGCAGGATGTAAACTTGATAGGAAAAGCACAAGTGGAACTTGTCATCTCCTTGGAAGCTCACTCATATCATGGCATTGCAAGAAACAAGCTTGTGTGGCTTTGTCAACTGCTGAAGCTGATTATATCTCAGCTGGGATTTGTTGTGCACAAAGCCTATGGCTTAAACAACAAATGCAAGATTATGGAGTTGATCTTAAGGAGATACCACTACTTTGTGACAACACAAGTGCAATAAATATTTCAAAGAATCCTGTCATGCACTCAAGGACCAAGCACATTGAAATTAGACATCACTTCATAAGAGATCATGTGCAGAAAGGTAGCATCAAGGTTGAGTTCATTGATACCCATAATCAACTTGCTGACATATTCACTAAACCTTTGCCAAAGGATAGATTTTATGCACTTAGAAACACGCTAGGCATTCTTGATGAAAATAATCTATGTTAGCCTGTTTAATGTATGTTTTTCCATGACAAATTGAAGCCTCACTACTACATTTATCATTGAATGATTGAAATTCAAAATGATCTGCTAAAATGCTCTGTTTCTGATACAGTTGTTGTAATAATCGATTACACCATGGGTTAATCGATTAAATTCATCAAAAATCACATTATGTGTGCAAGTTGTGCCTCTTTAATCGATTACGTTGAGCTTGTAATCGATTATTCTTCATGCCTCTGAAATTAACTCCCTCTAGAATAATCAATTACACGTCGGGATAATCAATTATTATACATAAAATTCATTTTCCAATTTGATTGTCCCACTGGAATAATCGATTACCACCTTAAAGTAATCGATTACACATGAGCTTAGAATTTTTGATCTTCCTGGAATAATCGATTACCACTCGGGATAATCGATTAAATAAGCTCTGATACTTGTTTGGATTTCTATCTTGACTGATATAATCGATTACTGAAGCATGTAATCGATTACACATCATCTTCAACCTATGAAAGCTTACCAAATAATCGATTACACAACGAAATAATCAATTACTGTGTGTTAAATTTATTTTTAGATTGTCTGAAATAATCGATTACATTAAATTTTAATCGATCATTTAAGTTGTTATTTGAATTCTAACAGTTTTTTCTGGGTTTGGTAACTGGCCAATCCAATCAATTTCGTATCTGATCATCATTAACTGGTGTTAACTATCTCTAACAGCTAGATTTTTTAATAATTTGAACGTTGGTGAGTGATTTTTGTCTATAAATAGTGGCTTTGCATCAATATTTGTCTTTGCACCAACATCTATCTTCTCTTGATTTCTTATTGTCTTAGCCTTCTGTGTTTGTAATATCTTATTCGTATCCTTGCTTCTTCCTAATCATGTCTACACCAAAACGTGTTAGGACTGGTAAACATAAGGTAGGGGAGTCTTCATCCAACCCACAGCCTCAACCCCCAAATAGGTTGGACATTTGATTCAACAAAGAGTCTGACAAAATGAACTATCTCCAGTTCAATGCCACCAAGCTGATTAGTTCCCCTAAATACCTTAGCCTTGACTGGTTCATCAAGGAAGGATTCATATTTCCTGCATACTTGGAAACCCAAGGTCTTAGAAGGTTTGTTGAAATGAAGGGTACTTACTATCTTGACTTGGTAAAGGTTTTCTATACCTGTGCCAAGGCATCCATGAGTGGGAACCTTAAGTCCACTGTCAAGGGAGTTGAGATGGAAATCACTCTTGAATTATGGGAGACCATTACTGATTTAGTGTGTGAGAGGGAGAGAAAATTTGAAGAGACTCCTAATGGCTATAATAAAATAGGAATCTATAGGGAAATGCTTACTGATCCAAATATGCCTATTAGGAATAGATTAAGTACTGGTCCAATGGCACCAAAAAATAGGTTACTCCACTATCTCATTACTTATGTCTTAACTCCAAGGGCAACAAATCATGCCCAAGCTACTGATGAAGACCTACAATTGATGTATGGTCTGACAAATTCCATTCCCATGAATTGGGTCATTATCCTTCAAGAGATAATGTTAAAATCCAAAAGGCATGTCAACTACCCATTTCCATATCCAATTCTTATTTCTAGATTCATTGATCATTTCCAGATTAATGTTTCAAATGAAGTGGTGGACAACACCAACTCCTCAAATAGCCTTATCCAAGAGAAACATTTTTCAAAGCTTGGATTAATGAAAACACCTGATGGATGGGTGATGGTTGGGCAACAACAGCAAGTGCCTCCACAAATGGCACAACCTGATCCTGCTACTGTTGCTGATAGTGAAGACCAAGTGGCTGATTCTGAAGAAGAGGAAGCCAATTCTTAACAACCTCTCTATACTTAATTTGAGTCTCTAATGCTAGCAAAGATGGATGGGCTACTCAGTATGCATCATGAATTCAGGGTTGAGACTCAAGGCTCATTTAGGGAAATCAATGATAGGCTAGATAATATAGAAGCCACTCTTAGGATGGATGATTCTGAAGATTTTTAAGTCTTAGTTTTATTTAGTATATGTACTTTGTTCTTTTTATGTTTTTTAGTCCTATTTTGTATTCATCTCCCCAAGTTTAATGAAATATTATGTTTCTATTTACTTAAATCCGCTGTGCCTTGTCATTTTTGACTTTAATAAGCCAAATAGGGGGAGAAAAATTGATTTTAGCAATGCTCTGCATATACCTCTGTTTGCCCTGTTTTTGTGCATGTTTTTTTGGCTAAAAATTGGTCTAAACGGTTTGTGAAATTTAGGGGGAGATAACTTTTAAAAATGATTGCAATAAGTCAATATATCATGTGAATGAATGCTAAGTTAATCTCAAATGCTTTTAACACTTGTTCTTGCAAAGATATTGAATTTTTCAGGTTTGAAAAAGCTTAAATAAAGTGCTATGGTGGTTCCTCAAATTAATCTCAAGACCCACTGCTAATCAATTAAAGATTTGGCATGTTTAAAGCCAAAAAAGGGGGAGATTGTTGAATTCAGGGGGAGCTGCTTGAAGCATGAACAAAGAATGATTCAAGTCTCAATTTTTGAGCTTTCAAACATGCAAAGGACAACTTGGAGATTAATTAGGATAATATGTAAGAGAAAAGCAATTCTGATGATCCTAAAGCATTGCATTCATTCTAATTCACAAATAACTTAAAATGGTTTAATAAAATCACAAGGCTTTCATAAAATGGTTAAGTTTCAAAATTGTTTCACGGGTTTTTGGAAAAATGGCTTTCTTGCTACTTTAATCGATTACAATATCATATTAATCGATTATTTTGTTCTTCAATTATTCTGGAAAAGCTTTCTAGAACATTATAATCAATTACATATTGAATTAATCGATTATTTTACCTTTGGATTTTTAGAAATTGCCTTGTTGACTGTTTTAATCGATTACCTATGAGTAGTAATCGATTACATGTTTAAATATGAATTTTAAGAAATGCTAGGATAATCGATTACCAGTATACTGTAATTGATTACATAGGCTTATCTGAAAATAGCCACTCCCTGCTTTAATCGATTACCAGAGGTTGTAATCGATTACACAGTATAATCAGAAAGGCTATGGCTCCTGCTTTAATCGATTACCATTTTCAGTAATCAATTACTTAGTGTATTTTGAAAAACATGGATCTTCTATTTTAATCGATTTTTTAAGACGAGATAATCGATTATATGCTCTGTTATAAAAATTCCAGAAAGGCTTATGAACATTTTAATCGATTACAGTCTTGGAATAATCGATTACATAAGCAAAACAATCGATTATTTGGCGCGTCTTAATCGATTATTTCTGTTATATTTTTCTGTTATAAATACGAACTCACTTTGCGTGAGTTTAGAACGGAGAATACTGATACCCATTGAGCCAAAACAATTCTAAGAGCCTTTCTAAGTGTTTTCAAAGTGTTTTTAGATGCTTGCTCTGCTACAACATTGATCGTGAGTTTGTGAGTCAATCTTGAGCAAGATTTCATTCAAGATTAAGGGAAGTTGATTTAATTTGCTAATTCAACCTGTGTCAATCCATTATATGCATTGTTAATCATTGGATCACCAGGTTGTTTCTCTCCTTAATCTTTCTGTAACTTTTTGTTTTGATTTTGGATGTAACTCTTTGTCTATTGTGATTGGGTTTCTTGCATGTAAACTAGAGATAGGATTTCTCTAGGGGTTGTGCTGAGTAGTGTTCTCAGTGGGGTGTCTCTAAGAATCTAATAGTGTTTTAGATTTCTAAACTTTATCTAGGGTTGATAAAGAGAAACTTTGTAATTACTTGTAAGAACTGAAAATTGCAATAGTGAAACTCTATTTTAGTGTTGAGTGGAAGAAAACTAGATGTAGCTTCATAGTGTTTGAAGTGAACTAGTATAAATCTTTTGTGTGTTGATTCTTATCTTTATCTTGGTTATATTCTTTCTTTCTTGATTATTTGATTTGTTTATCAACTAAGTTTTGATATTGGATACCTTGGGTTGAGCATTAGATTGAATAAAGTTTCTTAGTTTCGAAAGTGATAAAGATCCTAAGGGAAAACTCTAATTTTGTTTAAGAAAATTTTTAATTTACCAAGCCTAACCAATTCACCCCCCTCTCGGTTAAGTGTGAAGTGTTCCTATATTTTACAATTAGTGTGTGATATCAATCAAACTTTTTCTTTTCTCTACAAGACTATAATAATTTCCTTTATGAGTGTGTGTGTCCAACTTGTTCTAACAAGTCACACATTGTTGCGGTGGGAGAACTCTGAAAGCAAAGCGTAGTTGTGGCAAGCTTGGTCTAAGAGTGAGGGTGTGAGAGTCAGGGTTCGTAGAGAGTGAGGATGCAAGAGTGAAAATTTCACTACCCCTCTTCAACTCAACAACAATTTTCCAAAAACCTTCGTGGATTTCAACTCAACAACGGTTTTACTAAAACCGTCATCCTACTATTCAAATCAACAACACTTTTTTCAAAACTGTTGCGGTAGACTTCTTTTAATGATGCTTTTTCAAAAACGATTGTAAAATGGTTCGACTTAATTTAAAAAATGTCACCACATTTTTTTACATCATTTTTGCTAAAACCATCGTCGAATCAGTGATGCTAAAAAGTTTTTTCTAGTAGTGAATGATATTGTAATTTCTATCACGAATCTCTCCCAGCTTCGAGAATTTTGGAAATCCGTAATGTTCTTGGCTTTTCCATGGGGACACTTTCTTTCTTTTATCTGGGAGTCCTTCTCTTTTTTTGTTGTCCTATGAAAGCTCTCCTTCTGCCAATTGTAGATAAGATTAAATTTAAATTTGCTGAGTGGAATGGTTCTTCTCTTTTCGTGATGGGTTGTCTACAGTTGTTGAATTCCGTTGTCCAAGGTATGCTGCTCTATTCCTTTAGAGAGTTTATTCTTGGACATGTTCTCTTCTTAAAATGCTAGACTTGTAGATTTGCAACTTTATATGGGCTAGAGATGTTCATCAAAATAAGCTCATCAGTGTTGCATAGAGTAAACTTTGTTTGCCTAAAGAAGTAGTAGGTTTGGGTTTATGATCACTGATTATTTTGAATAAAGCAGCCGGTATAAAGCTCTATTGGAATGTTTTTTCCTCTGATTCAGCATGGGGGAAGTTATTTATTCCTAGGCATTGTCGTCAAGGAAAACCTGTTACCTTCTATGTTAGATCTTCTGTCTGGTCTGGAACACGTCCTTAGATTGATGTAGTCTCTGATAATTCTTGTTGAAGGTTGGGAGATGGTACTTTGATCTCCTTTTGGACACACAAATGGTTGCATCATCTCATTGTTTAGATGCTTAATATCCCAAACTCAATTCATCATATGTTTTAGGCTTGTTTATTTCATTCAAATTATTCTTGGAAGCTGCCAGATAACTTTACTACTCGATTGCCTGAAGTGCCGAATTTAATTTCAAGAATTGTCATTACAGTTCAGCCTACATCAGACTCTCTTATATGAAACCCTTCAGTGTTGGGCTTGATGACTTCTAAAGATGTAGTTGGATTAGTAGGTTTCTTGGCATACTACCTTTGGCATCCTTCCATCCCTCCTTCAAGGTCATTTTTCTCTCAAAGATTTATTTTATATAAGTTTCCAGGAATGAAAATCTTTAAAAGCGTGGATGTGTGGTGGTTTTGATTTGCATTCTTTATGCCTACAACATGGAATCCGTGGATCATTCTTTAGGACATAGATATTACCTTGTTTATATTCAAAACTTGATGATCAAGGATAGGCTTGAAGATACAAGCCCTCTAATGTTGATCCACACCACTCCTTGTCAAGACTCAAGAACACTTCTTGAAGGCTACCAACAAACACCAATGGAGGCAGGCTAGGCGCGCCAAGGGAGAGGAAGAAGGTTAGGTTTCAAAGTTTTTTTCTTATCTAAGAGGCTCACCAATAGATGATATTGGTGGCTGAATTTTTTCTGTCAAAACTCACACAAGGGGCGCATGAAAGGGGAGGAAGGTAGATAGGTTTTTTTTCAAAAACTATTAGAGAACTATGATCACAAGAGCACACTTTATAGAAGAGTTTGTGTCAGATTTTTTAACCAACAAATCTGATTATGGAGCACCCCACACGTGAAGAAAAAAGTGGAGTTGTTGCATTTCAAAAATTGCCAACAACCTCCCATCATATCCTCCTAAGACCAAGTCAATTACTTTGCCAAATAATAATTAAATATCCAGCCATATGTAGCACCCCTAATCAGCCCTCAAACTTCTTCCTAAAATCTAGGACATGATCATAACAAGATGCTAGTTGAATTCAAATTCAAATCTAGCTCTCATCTTCTCCTTTTGATATGAAACTAACTACTATAGTTAATTCATATTTATAATATTTAAATTCAAACATTTAAATTCAAAATTTAACTTATCAAATTTAAATATTAGATAATTAATTTAACTATTTAAATTAATTAATAATGTCTTGGACTATCCAAGCCCATTAACTCCATTCATGCGCCCATCTCTCTTTAATATATCCAAACTCCTTCTTGGGCCAACAACCATTATCAGGCCCAAAACCTTTAATGCTATAATGTCATGCCACTACCCATTTAATGACAACACAGAGCACTAGCAATGCTTTGTTGCCCCATAACTAGTTAGGTAAATGACAAGATCATCCTATTAAATCTATTTGGTTTCCGTATATATTTCCTTTCATCTCGGTTACCTTCCCATAAAACCTAGGGTAACGAAACGTATCTGCCCTTACGGTCTAGGGTAAGCTTTAATAGGAAATAGGGAGTCTCCAATTTTACTGACTCTAAAGGCAGATCATCTCATGATATGCATAGATTCCCAAGTCCCATAAATGTCATCCCGATTTCTCCGGTTTACTGATAACCTAATCTCTCACAAATATTTGACGAATTCCTTCAGCTAGTCACCCTAGACTCGTGTTCTTTCAGGACATGCCCAAAGGTATACCTATGTGTTTCCATGTTTTAGGCAGATGAGGTATACAATCAAAACATGTCTTCTAGAACACAATCTAGGTGAAAACTTCTGGTCTAAGGAAAAACACACCCAAATAATAAGAGACTACTCTAATGATACTATCTGTGAGATTTCCTCATAGAGTCTCTTTGTGGGTCCGTTCAGTGCGAGCTATACCCTTATAGGTCCACCCACGACTTTAGCTAAGACATCTCCATGTCTGTAGCTCATGAGGTCTTTACCTTGTATCTGGATACAAGTAGATAAGCCGTGCTAGTCTTACCCGAGATCACTGATCCCTATTCTCAATGTCTCTAGACTAGGAACATAAAATTAGGAGTAGACATCTGGTATCCTTGAATCCTCATGATCGTGATCCCATCACTGATACTCAAGAGATACCTATTCTATTCCAAGGGTATCATCCAGTTACTCATATATCAATAATGATATCGAGACAGAATATGAAACAAGATAAAGAGCACTTATAATTTATTCATGACAATATGAAAAGTACATGTACGTCCTAATCTAATGAAAAGATTGTCTCTAGGACATCCATATACTAACAATCTCCTACTTGGCCTAGAGCCAATCAGACCTAAGAACCCAAAGCTTCGTAATGACTATCATGTTTTCTCTGAGAAACAGCCTTTGTCAGAGAGTCGGCTAGGTCATCATCCATGGGTATATAATCCATCTTTACATCCATCCTATCAATGATCTCTCTAATCAGGTGATATCTGCGGAGCATGTGCTTAGATCTTTGCTAAGACCTAGGTTCCTTTGACTGCACAATGGCCCTATTGTTGTCACAATACAACTGTATGGGCTCATCCACGCTTGGAACCACCCGTAGTTCAGATATGAACTTCTTAATCCGGACGGCCTCCTTGGCTGGTTCTGAAGCAGCTATGTACTCAGCTTCTGTCGTAGAATCTACTGCAGTCTCCTGCTTGGAACTCTTCCAAGACACTGCCCCACCATTTAAGGTGAATACGAACCCTGACTGCGACTTGCATTCATCTTTGTCACTCTGAAAGTTGGCATTAGTGAATCCTTTCACTGAAAGCTCATCTACCCTACCATAGACCAAAAATGCATCCTTAGTTCTTCTTAAGTACTTAAGGATGGTCTTGACTGCTGTCCAGTGACCCTCTCCAAGGTCTGACTGGTATCTGCTCGTACTGCTAAAAGCATATGAGACATCTGGTCTTGTACATATCATGACATACATGATGGACCCAATAGCCGAAGCGTATGGAATTCCACTTATGCAGTCTTTCTCACGTTGTGACTTAGGACACATAGCCTTGGAAAGATGTACCCCATGACTGATGGGAAGAAAACCCCTTTTCGACCCTTCCATGCTAAACCTCCTTAGCATCTTGTCAATATACGTGGATTGAGATAATCCCAGCAGCCTTTTGGATCTATATCTATAGATCTTTATACCAAGTATAAAGGCCGCTTCTCCCAAATCCTTCATGGTGAAGCTTTCTGGAAGCCATTCTTTAGTTGTTTGTAATGTGGGGATGTCATTTCCTATTAGTAGTATGTTGTCTACATAGAGTACTAAGAAAACGACATTGCTCCCACTCTCCTTCTTGTAAACACAAGGTTCATCCTCGTTCTTGATGAATCCGTTACTCCTAATGGTTTCATCAAAACGAATATTCCAACTTCGTGATGCTTGCTTTAGCCCATACATCGACCTCTACAGCTTGCATACCATATGTTCTTGGCCTTTGGATTCAAAACCTTTAGGTTGTGTCATGTACACTTCCTCCTTCAAGAATCCATTCAAGAAGGTAGTCTTGACATCCATTTGCCAAATCTCATAGTTGTGATATGCTGCTATGGCAAGCATGATCCTAATAGATTTGATCATGGCAACGGGTGAGAAAGTCTCATCATAGTCAATACCTTGTCTTTGACGATATCCTTTCGCAACCAACCTAGCTTTATAGGTTTGAACGTTGCCATTTGCATCAGTCTTTCTCTTAAAGACCCACTTATTACCGATAGGAATTTTTTCTTGCGGTTGTGGAACCAAGGTCCATACCTTATTTTGATACATCGAATCTATTTCAGATTTCATGGCTTCTAGCCATTTAGAGGAGTCAACGTCCTTGACTGCCTCCTCATACTTGGTTCATTATCCTCTACGGATTGTTGATTCTCAATCACAAACCCATACCTCTCAGGTGGATGGATGACCCTAGTAGACCTGCGAAGTTGTGTGTTTACTTCTCCATTGGAGAACGTCGCCAGCGGTGCAGACTCGGGTTCCTCAATCTGTTCTTATGGTCCTTGAACTTCTTCAAGATCAATTTTACTCCCACTGGCTCCTTCATAGAGTAAATCATTCTCAAGGAATTCAGCATTTTTGGACACAAATGTAACACCCCAAATTTTGGAAACGCAGTCAATTATGGGGATAAAATGTTAATGAGAGGCAGTACAAAAAGTATAGGGAAAGATGACAGAAATGCCCCTGGACATTTTGGAAAATGACCAAATTGCCCTAGACATGTTAGTAAGATATTTTAAGGAAAAATTTTTATAAATACTCTGGGATGTTTAAAAAATGAGCAGAATATCCTTAGGGCAACAATTACAGAGTTTTCCTGAACATTTTTTGAAATGACGATTTTACCCCTAGGGTGAGGGGTAAAATTACCAAAATACCCTTTAGGTCAAACAAGGATCAGATGACCTTAGAAATTTGTGGGAACTTGAGGATGGGATAAAATACTCTTAGACAACAAATTATCAACATGGTTGGTGACAGAGAATCATAAATTGTGATTTCTAGGAATTTTGGAAAATATCTTGAAAAGAGCTCAATCTAGACAACCTCAGGTATCAGAAAATTATAAGAAAAGTGTAAATATAATCTATGGAGTTTTCTCTTAATTATCGAAGGAATAAGTTTGCCAAATAAGTTAGTTTAGTAATTTTACTAATTAGGAACAAAGTGGACCAATAAGAATTCAAATAAAGTTATTACATGAAATTAAGAAAAAAGAATTGGTTGATGTGAAATTCTAAATTAAGTCTTGACCATATGATGAAAAACCAATGGAGGAAAACTTGTAGAAAAGTCAAGAATGGTCACATGGATGGATAAGGAGCCTAGCTATTTCATTGGGCCAAGTAGAAAGTAGCCATAAATGCTTTAAGACTTTTACAAAATGTAAAAGTTTAGTAACAAGCCAAGCACCACCGTAGGAATCAAAAATCAATTGAAAGACCCTACACCAAATTGAAATGGAACGTACAAAACAAGTCAAAGGAAGTGTGGAAAAGTCAAAGAAGCTTTAGCCAATAGAAGGAAACTTAGTGGACGTTACTAGCCAATAGGAATTAGTAGGAGACAAAAGGAATCTACCATAAATGCTTAGCTTCTTTAGTAAGATGAAGATAAGAAAAACCTTCTCCAAGCTAATAGTCACCGTGCAATGGAACGGAGAAGGAAGAATTGTGTGGTACAAGTCATTCCATTGATCAACCAATAAGAACAAAGCACCTAAGCTAGTAGTCATCATGACTTAAGAGATATTTGAAGCAAATTTTATTTTGTTTCCTTTGACCAAATACGTGGACAGTTAGAAACATTATTTCTACGATCCCAACGGTCAAAAGTTAGATATATGGGTTAGGAGTATGTCTTTAAAATTTTAAGACGATCCAACGGTTAACGAGTTTGGAATGAATATTTTTATAACACGGGTTTTGGGCAGAAATTTTTATAACTAAGTCTAAGTTACCTATGGTTTTGAATAATAATCAAAGGGAATGCACCTTGAGTAATCTAGTTCCACGTGAAATTGAGTCAAGATAGGAAGAGAGGGGCCAATTCAAAGAAGGAACTTAATAGCCAATGAGAATTAGACTAGTGGAAAAGTAAGAATGATGGCTTGAGATATTAAGAGACAAAGGGAATCTATCATTAATTGCTAGCTTATCAAGCAAGACAAAGAACAAAGAAGCCTTCCTTATCACAATATCCACCGTGCAATAGGAGGGAGAAAGCAAAATGTGTTGAGCAAGTTAGTCAAAGAATCAACCAATGAGAAGAAAGTATGAAGGAAGGAAGTTATCTTGATTTTTCTATAAAAGCAATAGGACCAACCAATTTTTGGGTCAGCCAAGAAGTGACCGTGCACTTCCCCTAAAGCCACACCACTTGATTTTTTTTTTCAAAGCTTTGTTGAAACCCATTTCAAGGCAAAAACAAGTAGCATCCGTACTCCACTTTATTCCACCCTTTACTATTACTTTCACAAAAAAGCAAAATCATACTTACCAATCTTACTCAAGTCCACGTGAAGCTAGGGAGTCAAGGGAGAAAGATTGTTCACTTTTTAAGAAACTAATCAAGGTATAGGGAGGTTCTTGATAAACAAAGTTTAAATACTAACTATATGGATAGTTAATACTTGTGCTAATAAAGATGGAAGTTTGATTATTTGGAGATAATAATAGAGAATCAAGATGTGAGACATGGATGATTAAGAGACTTTTATCTTAATTTTATTGATGATGAGATAAATAACTCAACTAAATTTAATAAACAAAATTCAAAGTAAGTTACAACTCTTTACATGATGCTTCATGGGTTAGATTTATCATGTTTATATAAATTATTTTGTTATAAACATATATCTTATGTTATTTAAGTTATGTTATTTATGTTCTTTTAATCTAACCTATTTCTTAAATATTTATTTTGTTGTTAAAGTTAGTATAGAATCATGATGAATTATATTAATTTTGTTAAATACAATAAAAGAGACATAACTTTCTAGCTCTTTGTCACAAGTGAAAATAAAATTTATGTGGTGATGGCCGTGTGGTATCATTTGGATTTGAGAAGTTTTATTTGATGATTGAAAAATGGTTTATGAGTTAATGA